>JAEMPF020000009.1:121811-136138 GCA_022496165.2 Catalaphyllia jardinei
AAAGTACCAAGGAAACCACCTGATTGTTTTTTTGTTGGTCTTATGTGAACACCTGAACCTGTTTGAAGAGCGTCCAGTATATCTTTCTTCTGTTTTGCAGTTAGAAGATGTTTGTTTGCAATAAGCTTATCAATCTTATTTTGTGGAATTAGGAAACCTCCAATTTGTCCTTTTCCGGATATCTTTTTGACAATTTGACTTGCGCCTGTATTAGCTGCTCCAGCTAAAGCTGCTAATCCAAGGTTTTTCGCAATGGTTGGTCCAAATACACGTGCTAGAGACAGAGCAGAAGTCAACAAACTGCCACCAACTTGCTTTCTAATATTAGTCTTAGAAAGTTTGATGTCCATACCTTTATTTAATTGCCGATTCTTTTCCAATCTCTTTTTTACTGTAGCTGGGACATGTAGAGTGTCATTTCCATAAAGAGAGTCATTAGTTAACCTTAAGACGATTGTTTCTCTTTTACTATAAGCATCACCAATATTCTTCTTTTGATTTTTTGATAGTTTAACATTTATTGCAAAAAGCTGTGTCATTTCTTGTATATAATATATGTTATATAATTTTCTATTACAAAACATATCTGAATTAAGAATGTCTCATTTTTGCTTTTATACTATAACCAATTCATTTCCCACCTTGTCGATGATGATAGTCTCATCATATAAGACGACGGCGTGGACACGGAAATTTGCAGCACTATTTGCGCTCAGTTTATACCTGAATATCAATTGCTTCGGGTCTCTAGTTACTTTTTCTGTTTGATAAGACAAATCAAAATATATGATAGAATAGAGAGAGTTGTAATTAGACATATTGAGTTGGGTACCACTATTGTAATTATTCTTTCTCATTCCATATGACATCACATCATTGAAGATCCTTACTTTTGATTCTGTATCGTATTCAGTTTCTGGATAGAATACTCCATTTCCATATTCCAATCTACATGACGAGAGACTGCTATTATTATTAGCCGCATTCAGTTTGAAAGTATCAAAGTGGTAAGGATTTGTATCTTCATCATTTGTTTTATTTCGTTGGAGGTAAACAAAGACGGAAACAACATTGTCAATACTTGGTGATATCTGGAAGAATCCACTGCTCTGTGTTGGATTGGAAGCTGAATACAATTCTCTTTTATACATCCAAGAACCTTTTGACAAAAAGGATGCAATAAACCTATCGTATAAAGTGTCCTTTGGTACTAGTCTCGGAACCCAAAGTAAGAATCTATTAACAACCACTCGACTAGCAGCTGCTGCGGCTGCCTTATATATTAATTCTTCGTCATTCTGTAACTGTATATCTAACTGAAGTTGCATTGGGACCAACATTTTATCATTTAACTCTTCAAAGAAACCGTATCGATTAAGAGGTATAATTACATTAACATCTTGGGAAGCATCCTCAGCTCCACCACCTTCACCAATTCTTTTCGTTAAATTTCGTCTAACCTCAAATCCTGTATTTCCAACAGCAGTCATATCCGCATTTGCTACATCTAAATACCAAAAACTATCTTTAGCCACCGATCTGCTGAAATCATCACTGTATTCCAAGAGGTTCTTAATAAAAGTTACTTTATGAAGATTATCAGTTTCATATACAATCTTACCCGCACTCTTTATTGTCAAATGGTTAATTAATGAATGAGCTCCATTAATAACTGTTGCCCGGGTTGCATTTGGAAGACCTGTACCATCAGCCAATACCTGTAACTGAAACTGCACCTCAAAATAAGCATTATACCAATCATAGAACGCAGACCTGTCATTGATTGTGAGCTTATACCCATTTTTTTGTTGGTGTTGACCATTAGCTGGGATGTTAATCACATCATTCAACTGAAATCGAACCAACTCATATCTTTGCAAATATTCACTTGTTCTGAAAGCCATTATATTAATATATTATATAATTTTTCCTCCTTCTTCCTGATCCTGATATTAGTCTATCAATTATCATATCTGTACTTTCTTCTCGCTGTGATGGAACTATTTGTCCTACATCATCAATTCTCATATTCCTAAGCTTTTTCATTATCAAGTCTCCTGACTTCTCAGATGTCTTTTTACCCACCCTTTCACCTATTGATTTTAATGCTTTTTCACCTGATTTCTTGGCGAACTTTTTTACAAAAGATGACGCAAAACTCTTCATTGGTTTGAAAATATTATCAACGATAATTCCAGATCCTACATGTTTATCCACAAAAATACCAAGTTTTGGATTATAAACCCTAGTGAATTCAAATGGTTTCATTATAATATTATGTTATATTATTCTATCCTTTTTAGAATTAATGAAAAAGATGTATCAGCTCCATTCAGGTTAATTAATCTCCTTTTTCCATCTGTAATGTGTATCCTGATACTGTTTATAGTATTCTTGTTGACGGGATTAAATGTAACTCTTCTTGGTTCAATTGTGAAAGAGTAACTAGGGTTAAGCACACTGGTTGAGAAGGAATAAATGATTTCTGAATCTTGACCGTCTACAAGTGAATCATTTATTAGGTCGCAGTGGATATTAAGAATGTCTGTGTCCTGGCTGAGATTAGGCACTTTTGGTCCTATATTCTGTTCACTCTTCAATGTTTCTTTATTGAACCCAATCAAGTCATTGAAATTGCTTGCACTTAAATCAAGTTGATAATTCTTGGCTAATGTGACTGTAACCCTAAATGTCGTATTATCGAATTCGAGAGTGATAGGATACTCATTAGCATTAGCACCACTTTTGACAATCTTCGTTATGTCCTTGATGTATGTATCAAAGTCAGTATAGTTCCAGACTCCTGCTGGGAAAGTGATGTTGTTAAATGTTGAACCATTATCAGAGCTGTACTTTATTAGCTGATTGTTGTATGATGAATTTACATTAAACCATGTGAATGACATATTAATGATTCGGTTCAAACCAACTACATATTTAGAATTGCTATCCAATATTATAGGCCTTTTGAATTCAGTTACAAAATTCTGAGGAGTGTTGTTTCCTTGATATTTGACGCTGTATGATGATAAAACAATCTCACGATCCATATATAAGAACTTTACATAATTATACTTTGAAATACTGATTATACAATTTCTTATACTTTGGTCTATTGATTGTTGACATTCTCAATAATGTGTCTAATATATTTACTCCCATATTTCTCCTCTGAATTGATGTGTTACCTGCAATAACTTCACCAATAATTAATTCTAATTTCTTGAGAAGCTGCTTTACATCATTGAAAAACATAACATTTCCACCTCTCTGTCTTCTTCTTCGGCCTCTAATCCCTGAACCATACAATGCTTTCAGTCTACCATCATGGTAATTAATGTATTCGGTTAAAACATTTCTAGCATTGTCTATCCTTTTGTTTCTCTCCTGCCTTTCAGCTTCTGATATAAGCCCTTTATTATAATCTTTTGTGGTTGTTGCCTTAAAACCTCTAAGTTGTTTTCTTTTAAACTCAGCCTGCTTTACTACTTTTCTTAGATACGCCCTAACCTTTTGGGTGGTCATATCTGGCTGATTGATAACCATATTTACATTTGTATAATTCATGATGCCCACATCATCTAAAATTTTATTATTATAATCTTCATCCTCCATTGCATAATCAACTTCTTCATCATCATCATATTCAGGTGGCTGCTCAGGTGGCTGCTCAAGTGGCTGCTCTCCAAGATTTCCAGGAAAATATTGGGGATCGACGTATATCTCTTTTTTTCCTTCCAGAAGGTCTGACAACGATTCTTCATATGTTGGTGGTTTTGGTACTATTTGTTTTTCTTGTTGTGGTGGTACATTATTACCAAACAAATCCTCAAGAGCTATGTCTTCAACTTCATCCTCAATATCAACACCATAATCCGGAACTTCCCCTTTCTTCAGTGGTCTTTTTCTCCTTTGAGGCATCCTTAAATTCAAATTACTGTCAATTACATCATCTAATTTACTTGTCACTGGTTTGAATACCTTTTCGAATGATGATTGGCTTGTCTCCTGACCGATTTTATGCTGTGTGATTAGATCATGGATGTAATTAATTTTATTCCCTAATTTAGTTTTACTTTTTGCAAGTTCTTTCCATTTAAGCAAACTCATTTTTGTTATATTATTACGTTATATAAAAATGATAAATCATATACAAAAAACAACGTTTAACACTGTGTTGAACACTATGTTAAACACCATGTTAAACACCGTGTTAAACACCATGTTGAATTAATATACTAATATAATATAATGAGAATACCGAATTATGATGTCAAAGACGATGTGGTCTCAAACTTCAAACAACTCCACAATTTCATGCCTAATCAATGTTTTCGTATGCTGATTTGTGGTCCAAGTGGATCAGGAAAAACAAATACACTAATGCATTTGATCTACAATCTACTGTATTTTGATAAAGTTCATCTCTATGCCAAAAACTTAGAGCAGTCAAAGTATCAAAATCTTATGAATGTCTTTCAACCGATAAGTGATGAAGTAGGTTATGATGTTATTGAAGCAAGTAATGATGATATCATTCCTGTTCAAGACCTTGACAGTGACTCACAGAAAATTGTCATCTTTGATGATTATGTATGTGATAAAAATCAAAAACCATTAATCAACTATTTTATACAAGGCCGACATAAAAATTGCAGTGTGATTTATCTGAGTCAAAGTTACTACAAGACACCAAAAGACATCAGATTGAACTGTTCACATTTCTGTATTTATGAATTCCCAAGTGCTAATGAGAAGAGTTTAATTTGTCGTGAAAATAGTATTCCAAAAGAATCATATGAAAAAGCAACTGAAAAACCGTATAGCTTTGTATATGTTGATAAGCCACGAAAAGTCACTACTAAAAATTTCAATGAAAAAATATAATCTATTAATATAAATGAGTTATTCAAACGGACTTTTACCTTCATCATCATCAGCCATTGGTAAACGTGGACTACCTGGGTTACCTGGTGTTGGATTCAATTTAACAGATGATGGTAATTATGATATTGAAGGGAAGCTATTAACTAATATTAGTGAGTCTACTGACGACAATGATGCAGTTAGTTTAAAAGTGTTGAAAGAACATACTAAAGTCAGTCAAAATAGTTATCATTTACAACCAAGTTTCCGATTTTATAAAGACTTTGGTGACAAGAGTCAATTAACTGTAAAACAACCACCAAATACATCACCAGACCATTTTTTTCAAAATCATAAAGCGCATAATGATGCATATATAATTAAGAAAGAAGGTTATGATACTGGTTTTGGTGGGCAAGCTTGGTCCAGTATAAAAATGAAAGGTAATCAATTAGAGAGTGGTACTTATACCTCTGTTTTTTAAATATTTGTTATTGGTGATGCTGGTGGTTTTCTTGTTGATGATACAGTAATTTTCAATGTCCATGGTGATAGTCATTATACAATTAATACATTTAATAGTGATAAAATTGATGGTAAACACACTAAATCAATCATTCAATTCACAACTGATGGAAGAGCTGGAGTAGATGATGGGATAAGATTTCAACTCAGATATTATGGTTCTCAATACAATAAAAACATTAAATTTCTGTTTTATTCAAGAGTGGCGAAGGGTAAATACTCAACAACTTTCGACCATACTATTTTTAATGTCCGTGATGTTGTTGATAATCATATAATTCTCTATTTTGAGAATTTAAATCTCAATGGCAATCTTATTTATGGTTTAGGTGATCCTATAGCATACGCTAATGCTGCTAATAAGAAATATGTTGATATTGAAAACGCTAAGCAGGATGTTGCTATTGCTGATAAAGCCGCTAAATCTTATGTTGATGGAGAAATAGCAAAAGTCCATATAGATACTACACCATTACTTCCCAGAGATGGTAGTAGAAAAATGACTGGTGATTTAGATATGGATAAAAATCACATTCTATCTGTGGAAAATTTAGATGATCATAAGGTTGATGATGCTTTAGAAGTTAGAGCTAGAGATTTGAGAAGCGTTGTTAACAAAGGATATCTGAATGAAAATTTTCTCAAAATGGTGGACAAAGACGGTAAAGATTATTATGATCTCAAACAGAATATAATAAAAACCGGGAACCTTACTATGATGGACTTTTTGATGATAACAGTCTGATCAGTAAAGCTTATGTCGATTACCAAATTGCTAAAATACCACATGCTGCAAGTACAAACAAATTTATTAATGTTGATGGCACAGTAGCAATGAATGCAGATGTTAATGTTGGTGGACATTTTATTGATAATGTTAAAACAATTGTTGAAGATGATGGAGAAAATCCAAATTATGAACAAATAAAACATAAAGCTGTTAATTTTGAACTTTTAAAAAGTACACGAGACTATTTAGTCCGTTTCATTTCTGAGATAGATTACTTATTAACAGATGGAAGTGAAGCAATGACTGGAAATTTAGATATGGGAAATCAAAATATAATTAATTTGAAAGATCCACAACCATCAGACAGTAGTTATGCAGCTTCTGTTAATTTCGTTAACAGAACTGTTAATGATAGTAATACAATCATAAATGGTATTATTGATGATAAAATACAAAAATCAGAAGAGAAATCAATACAAACAGTAAATCAAGAAAATGTTTTCAAAAAAGTAATGACTGATAATTTATTCAAAGAAGATGATGATAGAATTAAATTTGTTGCCACCATTAATTACAATCTTTTGCATATAATCAATACTCAAACATATCTATTTCAAATCGAAAAAGACAATGCTGACTATTATGATGCCCGATTATCAATTGATTTACGTTATCTTAATGTTGGTGATTATACAATGGTATTTGAAATGAAATTTGCGGTTCAAATCGATCATTATAAGGTAAGTGTTAATGCTGTTAGCAGTCCTCTCAATCAGGTAAGTACAAAAACAAGAGTAATAAATTTCGATCATGGTTATTATTCCAGATCAATCATCAATTTTCATAAATGGGAAATACTTACAGGTATTGATGATCTTGATATTGATTTACGTTTGTATTTAAAACAATCCATATCACAAAAACCAGAAAAAACACCTATCAATGTAATTGTCTATGGTGTCAGAGGAACTCACTCTGATGTGCACATCAAAATTTGGGACAGATTATATTATTTCAATAGTGGTATGCTTGATTTTGAATCACCTATCAATATGGGGAACAAAAAGATAACTGGAATAGCTGATGGTACTGCAGATAGTGATGCTGTTAATAAAAAACAAATGACCGAACTGCATAAAATTCATTTTTATTCAAATAGTTTAGAACACAACAATGAAAAAATATTAAAGTTTCCAACTGTAAATCACCATTTTGTAGTTAATGAAGCAAACAAAAATTTACTTAGGTTACCATTGACTGGTTATTATCAAATAATCTACAATGATTTTTATAAGGGAAGTGGTCAATTTTATATTAGAGATATGACAAGATCACAAGTTTTGTTTTTTCAAGAGTTAAATAATCAAACAAAATGGACACCAATAACAATAAACTCAATATTTTCTATTATTTTTAAAGATGGTTTAAATTATGCCGACATACAATTATATTTTAAAAACGATGGTAGTGCCATTTTGGATGGAGGGTCATACTGCAATTTCTAAATTAAATATATGCACCCCTAAGCAATGAAAACAATATAAACTAATATATATGAAAGAGTTGGGAAAAGCATATTCAACTGGAATCACATTTCAGATGAATTAACAAAAGAACAGGTTGAAGAATTAAAATCTTACTACCGCGCATATCATAAAAAGTGTTTTGCTTACAAGCTGGCATTGAAACGTTTCAAGGAATGGAAATTATTAGGCAACTCATTGTCCATCATATTTGCATCTGGAGGTTTAGCAAGTAGTATTGCAACTGGTGGCATCAGTTTGATTGCAATCAGTACAGCAGCACTTTTGATTCAGGGTTGGATGAAGCATAAAAACCTTGATCTTAAGATCCAAAATTGTACTTACGCTTACCAAAGCTATCAACATCTTCTGAATGAGATAAAGGATATGATGAGAAGTGGAAATTACAATTCATGTCTTCATAATACAATGAAGAACATTGATGATTATGTGACAGACAACAGTCCTATTATTGATAAGTATCTTTGTAAATACGATGAAAAATTCACTTGTTAATTATCAACTGGATTCTATCACCAATTAATGATTGAACCCTTTCCCAAAATTGTTTATAATATCTGATTGTCCTCTTTGACTTTGTTACTTGGATATCTTTGTAAGGAAGCCTGAGCATTTTAAATAATTGCTTTATAATAAATTTAATACTAATCATTCGTTTACGCTTATCATTAACTTTATTTAAAACGTTGTCAATTTCAATAAATACTTTCTGAATCTGATCCCTTTGTTTAGGAGTCAATTGGATATTATTCTTAATATAGATATCATCTAACACATTCTTAATATGATATTCTCGATGATATACTGATTTTTGTCGTATCAAATACATTTTGTTATAAAAGTTAATGTCCTCATTAAACAAACATAACCATTAACTAAACCACAATTCAAACAGGTATTCATACCATTTACAATTTCTAAATCCTTTTTATCACAACATTTTTCAACTTCTTTACTAAATATTGTCAATTGTTTACAACAAAATGGACACATCATTTCATTATTATTAATAAATTCATCGTGAATAATAGCGTTGCAAGTCATCTTATATTATTATATGAGATTAGATTTAATACTATCCCAATTCACTTCAAATCTCAACTTTTGTTTTATTGGAAAAAATTCTTTACTTTTCATGGTCATCACATAAGTTCCACAATCCTGAATATGTTTTAATATACATTTACGCATCAAACAAAACTTACCACCACACTGACATTTTGTATAATATTTTTTGCATTTCTCTTTACAAATATCACATTTTTTTGTTTTAAGCAGATTCATTATATATTATAAATAGAAAATAATTTATATTTTTCCCAATAATGATTCAAGGTTTTGGTGTCCAGACTGATGTCCCGGGTTTAGGTCTGTCTCCACATTTGATTTAAGGTTTGGTTTAGTATGTGGTTTTTGGTTTGGTTTAGTATTTGGTTTTCCCAACATTTTATTAATTGTTGGAAAAATAATATAGAAAAAATGATCTAAAAATAATATAGAAAAAAATATTGAAAACTGTGCTCGTAAAATCAAAAATAGAAAATAATATTGAAAACTGTGCTGGTAAAATCAAAAATAGAAAATAATATTGAAAACTGTGCTGGTACCCCCAAGTACTATACTACTCCAGTTGGTTTATCATATATCTCTAATATTTCACCAGTATTTTTATCAAATTTGAGTTGTTTATTTAAATCATTGTATGGGCCAGTATACTTGTGGCCTGGCAGAGTCCAACCACCTTTTGGTTTGGGAAGCTTACCAATAGCTTTGTGAACATCTACTCCCTTTCCCCCTATCTTCTTACTTACATCATCAGTGAGTGAATCAATAGCCTCATCTAAATACTTTCGACCTGTCTGACGTAATTTAGATTTAACAGTGTCAGATTTAATTGCTTCATCGGCACCTTTCCTACCTAAATGGAATAATCCTTTAGCACCTGCTGCTAAACCTTTAATAATAGCCTCATCAAATCCAGATCCACGTTTTTCTCTCAAATCATTTATTTCTCCCCTAGATAGGAACTTAAACTTACTACTACCACAGTCATCGCATTTTACTTTCACACCAACTCTATTATTAGATGTCATTACATATTCTTCTGATCCGGAGACATTACCAGTATGTTTTCTCTGTTTAACACAAAATATTTGCATATATAAGATAAGGATAAAAAATATCTCTAATTATAAAATTGCGCCTAAGAGTGGTATTCTATTAAATGGACTATTTGGGCCTAATAGTAGACCCTTTCCCCTTTTCTTTCTACCCCTTGCAGCTCTAGGAGCAGCACTGCCGCTAAGGAAACGAAACTTTGTAATACCACATTCAGCGCATTTACACTTCTTCTACCATTACTAGTAACTACTCTCTGCTCACTACCTGGAACGCACTCAATTTGTTTTTTCTGTTTTACACAATATGATTTCATATATAATAGTAATTAAAATATTATTTTAAGTACTGCTATATTCTCTCAAAATAATATTTATCGCCATCCTTTTTACTGGTTGCAGAGTTTTGAATGCCATTTAATACTCGGGATATAGATGCTCGGACAATACCCAGAGCTTTTTCACACTGAAACATGCTGTTATAATCAGTAGACTCTTCTGAATTTATGTTAGTAGCTTTCAATTGGATGGGCCGATTATTCCTATGATCAATATTTCTTTTCCGGAGATTTTCACTTTGAGTTACTAATTGTAAATTTTCTACTCTATTATCACTCTTATCTCTATTAATATGATCAATAACAAGCTTTTTATCTCCAATTTCACCATTAAAACATTCATAGATAAATCTATGTTTTCTATGGTTTTTACGCAAACCATTAAAAGATGTATTAATGGAAAGGTAACCATTTCTATCAGAAGCTCCAATATCTCTCTTATTTCTAATGTTTCTAACTATTCCCTCTCTATTTGCTTCATAAAATAGGGTGTGAGAGAAAACCATCTCTCATTATATAATAATATATTAAAAATGTTTAGGATAGAATATAATGGAGAATAAAATAGAAAATTTTAATCTGTTTTCGGATTTAGTGAGAGAGATAAGAAAATTAGAAAAAGAATATCGCTATTATAGGAGGCTATATCTGAAGTACCGATTATTATGCTGTTGCAAGGATGCTAGTAGTGCGAAGTTTAATAGAGATGTGACACGAGATATTTTAGAATCAAAGAGAAGGCTCAAGAAATCTTGCGAAAATAATATTCGTTTTGGAAGTAATTAGCTATAAATTTTTCATTACTAATTGTATCTCTACTGAAAACACTGAGAAGATCCCAATAATCTACACCCCTATGCATCTCATTGAGAAAGTAGAGGCAGAAATAACCACAAGTGGTAGTATATAAGTTTTGTATTTGCATGTTTTGATGCAAAAGAGTTAAATTTTTCATCTTAGCATGATCTACTATTCTCTGAAAGGAAGGCATACCAAAGCTATCAAAATAATTAATAACACCATCTCTAACATAAGTGGCAACCCAATGAGAGCCACTCATGTAAGATGGCTCTAAATTATAGATAAAAAGGCCTAATTTATGATTATGGGGCACAGAAGTAATGGTGTGGGCTAGTTCAGTACGGATTTGACAGGTTATGGAAAGGAGTTTTATTGTTTTCTTGAGTTTGACGTATCCATGGTAACCAGAAAGCCCGCCCCCTTTGAGGGTGGAGGAATGACGTCATTAACCTCGTTTCCGTGTTGGCCGAGTAAAAAGCCTGGTTTCTAACATAAACAAAGACAGAGTCTGATATTTCCTTTGTTAACTTTTATTGAATAATAACAGCATGAATTCCGAAGGGAGAATTGATTACAATTTTAACGTTTCCTTCGCCTGCATGATTCTTGTCACAATCTTTTCTGTGAGTGTTTTGTTCGCGGGTAACTTTTCGATGGCCTTGATCATCTTTGTATCCGCGTTCCACTTATCTCTCAAATTCTTAGCGTAACTGTAATCGATATCGTGCTGTTTGGCAATCTTGTCCAGTCGATTGATGCCCTGATCACCTCGTTTTAATCTCTTGGCCAGCTTTGTTCCTGGACCCATAAATTGGTACCCCGGCCAGTGAAATTCAATCCCCGTTTTGCCTAACCATTTTTGAATGTCGAAACCACGCCCTCGTTGACGGTACTTGCGCGTACGGGTCTTAGGCCGTGTCATAATCTTGTTGTAGATTTCTTCTCAGTTTCTCTCCTTTGGCCCAATCTTCCCAGCCACTAGTAGGTTTCAACCGTTCGGCTTCGTTCTTACGTTTTCCCTTGCCTTTGCGCTTGTCTTTACCCAGGAGAATGTCAGTCTTTCTTAGGAGCGTTCCCAGAACCGAGTCAGGTGGCGGAATGGGTGATTTAGCAGCGGGTGACTTCTTTTTAACACCTGAGGTGGAAGGTCTGACGGGTGTCTTTTCTTTTTTGATATGTGCTTTTCCGTTACCACCTCGAGAAGCGCTTTTGATCAATTGTTTGAACATGGTGTCAAAAGGACCCTTTACCAAATCTCCTTCCTCCTCATCTTCCCCTTCACTGACATCACCAATATTGCTGGACAAGGGTCCAATTTGTCTGATACGTTTGGTTAAACGACCTCTCTGACGTGCTAAAGGTTTAATGTTCTTGACTGCTATCGAATCCGGAATCGATTTATCACGGAGTATCACGTGACTTTCGGCGGCCAATCTACCCGCTTTGTTCAACAAGGCATTGTCGGTGATTTCTCCTTTGTAATACTGAACCAATTGGTCAAACTCTTTTGTGGGTACCATCATGACCTCTTCTGTCATTCTCAAAATGTTGTTGGAGTAACGTTTCGTAGCAGTCTTGCCAGTAACGAATTTCTTGATGAGCCTTTCCTAGTTTCAACTCTAAGCTACGTTTTGTTTCTTTTGCTGTACAACACTCTTCGCACAACAGGAGGGTATCACCTGCTTCGGTCTCGTCGCGGTGTCGTTTGCAAGCTGAACACAGATCCTCGTACTTAAATGCCATATGCTCTTGAAGGAGGACATTGTAAGCTCGATGCCAATACTCCACTTTATGTTTCAGGACGTCTTCTCTTTCGTTAGCTTGTTGTAATAACTTGACCAATTCCGCTCGATGCCGATGTTCCACATTACGTTTCAGAGCGTCTTCTCTTTCGTCGGCTTGTTGTAGTAACTGGATCAATTCGCTCAAGGGGTCTTTGGGTTTGGGAACAAAGTCGTAACCTTGCAGGGGATAACCCTGGGCATCTCTGCTGTTTAACATCGACATGCGCGAAACACGTCGTTCAAACCTTGCCAGAATCCACTACCCTTTTGTTCTTGGAGATGTTCTCTTCGCCTCTTGACCGAGTTTCTGCGTTTCCCAACCTCACGTAGCGTTGTCTTATAGCGATGCAGTTTAGCCATGTTGATTGGGTGAACGGGAATCCTGTTTCGTAATAAGTTGAGAACAATTTCGCTCACGGAATTGATTTGATCTGCATTAGCATGTTCTAACATCTACTGTCTCCTGTTCCGATTGGCCTTTTTGAGAATAGCCTCTAAGAAAGGTCGCTGTCTTCGTAATCGAATCATACTTCCCAAGGTGCAGGACGTCTGTCGTAACTGCCAGTGACACCCTTTGCACCCATTCTCTTATACCTCTTGTCCTTTCCGAGCTTGTACCCGATCTTGGCCGCGTTCTTGAGAACAGTAAGCAGTGCACCTCCATATTGTCTCTTATTATGTTTGCGTCGAGTCCGTACTCCGCCTCGCCGTTTAATTTTTTTCTTGCTGTTTGATTTATGTTTCATCTTCGACGTTTACGCGAAGCAGCTTCCAAACCTTTTTTCACACCGTAACCCGCGGCACCGGAGATTCCACCTAGCGCCGCTGCCTTCCCTGCTGCTACTAAAGCTGGAATGAGAGCTGCCAATGGTAACAGTCCCCCTCTTTGTGTCCTACGTCGCCTCGGTTTTCTACGAACTGTTCGTTTCCTCTTCATGACACATACTACCACTCACACACAAGTGCTCCCGCTTTTATCGACGTGGTCGTAGCGAAATCTTTGTTCGTATTCTTCCACGCACTTGTCGGATACTGGGGGTGTGAAATCAGTGATTGTGTCATCTAAGGTTTGCATCTTGATCAAGAATCCCTCAAACTCCTCCATCGGAAGCCCGCGCACGTACGTTCTCAATTCGATCAATGTTTTGTCGTAAGTAGTGTAGGCGAAGCGACACATGTCGATTTTGAACGAAAATTTTTTGAAATCATTCCACCCTTTAATCACAGTTCCAGCGGCAGTTAAGCTGGCAATTAGGAGACTGTTTTCTAGGACGGATCCTGCTACGATGCCTGCTGCCACGATCATCAAAGCCAAAGCGTTCAAGCAACCGTGGCACCATTTAAAGCGGTAAAACATCTGACGATGACACCACCACTGAGGGTGGTAAAAGGCAAACAACCCATCCAATCGGTAGAGCAAATCTTTGTTTACCAACAGAGGCCTTTTCTTGGCACCGTTCATTAGAGATACAGTAGTGATTGAATCTTGGGGAGAACTCATCGCGATGTCTCGATGAATTTGTGACACCGCACACATCCTTCGTCCTTTAAGAGGTGGCTGAGAATCCTTTGATCGTCTAAACTGCTAGGGTGTAAATCCAAGACCATGTATCCGAACGGAC
>JAEMPF020000009.1:146138-184838 GCA_022496165.2 Catalaphyllia jardinei
AAAACTTCGGTTTTTTCATTTCAATCACTCATTGGCACTTATGTCCAGAAATGCAGACTAATGAGATTCAATGCTCTTTATCAATAAGCATCACAAGGTTTCATTTTCATATTACTTCATATTCGACAGAATCATGCGTGTTTGTCGAGACTTTTAAGGAAAGAGGACACTTTGTGATGCCTATCGTAAAGAACATACATCTCATTAACCTACATTTCTGGACATCTCTGCTCATTGGATGCTCATATTATTATTTATTAAAAGTTGACAAAGTAAATATCACACTATGTGTTTATTTTAAAGTGCCCATAACGTCAATTTTATTATTATTAGTATTATTATTATTATTATTATCTTCCTATCTGATCCTATATTTCATTTGAGTTTCCTGAATCTACGTCACAACTCATTCCAAACAAAGGAAAGGCTATGGTGGACCAAAATGGTGAAAATTTGAGCGTTTTTCAAAACTTAAAATTGCATTTTATCCAAATCGATACTTTTTTCGCAAAAGTTCATTGGGTAATATATAGAATCAAATGGGAATTAAAAGAAAACCAAAAATAATTGACGTTATGGGTACTTTAAAGCAAAGTTTATTATCAAAATTCCGATTACAACGTGTGCGCTCTATTAGCAACGTACGCGAATTATGTTAAAACCAATGCGCCTAACTTAAGAAATATCCATTGAACGAATTTGATACTCATTATTTAACTGCAGGTCTGTTGAAACGGAATACAACTCTAAGATTTAATTAACTTCAAACGGAAATGCAAAACGAAGAAACTCTCGTAAACGAATGTTTTCCCAAATGTTATTTACATGGCAAGTCGCAACATAAAAAACTACACGATAAACGTCTCTTTCAATATTTCTGATGACGCTTTCTAAAACATTTAATAGTTACAACATTATCCGTTCTGATGTGATAGGGAAAACGAAACTGAAACAAAGCAAGAAAAAACTACATTAATATAACGCTTTCTAACCTATAATCATAAATATCACGTTGGTGATAAACTATAAAAATACCACAATAATCTTGAATTTCCTCCGGTAAAACATAGTCCAGAAATATGCGAAAACAAACCCGATTACGTTGCGTATCAGCGTCACAAATTCCTAATGTTATCATAACATCAATATGAGGGAATGGAGAATGCAGTAGACCATCTAAAATTCTTTCCATCAGAAATTGAACATGCTCTGTCGGAAGCGGGTAGCCAACTTCGAACTGAAGCAAATTAAAAAAATGACACGATCAATGTTTGGCAAACGTAAGCACGTAGTAAGAACGTGTTTGTAGAATTCTTTTGATTTTAGGCCATGCGTATAAAACAAGCGTCGGCTTATCACTCACTCACTGGACGCACGTGGTAATCAAGTTAACTTTGAAACAGACGCCATGTTTAAGTCAAACTTACCGCGTTCATTCGTTCTTCCAGTCCTTCTCTGTCCTGTATCGCAGTTTGAAGAGCGTTTATTGCCCGCTGCCGTGGTGGAATGTTACGCGGCGCAATAGCTTCCCCAAGCAGCTCCTCATTTCCTTCGTCGGGCAGTTCTCTGCGACAGTGTGGACAAAGTTGTGAATTCCTCTCATATTCTCTTTGGCAACTGCGGTGGGCGAATTTCCTACAGCATGGAAATCGTAGAACATTGCCTGCAATGATATTAAAACCGTGATATTCGTCCATCAAACAGAAAATGCAGTGTTTGTCGCGGGCAGTTTCCGGCACTATTTCTGCATCCAGACCACGTAGTCTTCGGGATTGACGCTGTGCCATTTTCTTGCGAAGAAACCTGCTAAGAGACTTTTCACTCGATTCGTATAATTTTAGCTAGCGCAATGCTTTTTGAAACTGGCGGTTTTTTTTTCAAATGACGGTTTTTATAAAGGCGCGGTATTTCAAAGACTACCCAAACGGTTCAAGCCACTTATTTGATTGGTCCAGCAAAGCGCTGCAAAATTCTGATTGGCTCATAGATGACGCATGTCATTCAACATTGGTTTGTTCATAAAAGGTTAGGAAAAGTAGTGGAAAAGTATTCACATTTTCACTCGTGGAAAAAAATGGCTGTTAGCTTCGAAAATAATTATGTCGTGCTTTCAGAAGAACAGGCTCGGCATATAAACGAAAGGCATGTGGACGTTGACAAAGAGCACAAAGCTTAAAAGTTTCTACGCGGCTTCAACCTCACTTCAACTTTAGCATTTTTAACCAGGAAAACGTTCGAGGACAGTCACGACTACGAAATAATAGAAGAAGGATACAAGGAGTGCCATGGATACTTCTTCATCTACGTGTTCAAGATGAAGAAAGTAATTGGAGTCTGTCCGTGGGGTTACCGAGATTTGGTCAGAAATTTAGAATAATTTCAGCCTATCCATTTTCTAGCGCCTACTATACATTCCTGAGGTGCAGAAGGAATGGAATGAAGCCTTACTGGTAAGTAACGGCTCCTACTGTACACAAACGGCTCTTTTAGGAGCCACCAAATTAATGAAAGTCAATGAACCAGTGTATTTTGCTCGAGCACGTGGAGACGTGCATTTAACATTCCCAAAATCGATTATTGATTAGCAAAACGTTAGCGTCATAAAATTCAGTTTAAAAGTAACTTCAAAACCAACAATGGATTTAATTGATGGGGGAACGACATCGTGGCGGCTGTCCATTCTATTGAGAACGCGAACCAAGACAGCGATTCTCAAGAGGTAATAATTATAACGCGAAATGGGAGTCGGGGGTGAATACAAATCCGTGCCGTGATTCTGATCTAGGTCATGGAAATTGAGCGGAAAAATACCTTCATACATTTACTTACATGATTTTAATCAGAGCAGGAATTTAAGGAGGTCACGGTTTTTTCAAAACAAATTCGTTCGGTTTTAAATAGCTAGCTGTAAGCTTTTGTATTTGTCCCGAAATTTGAAGGAGGGTTCGAACATTGAATAGAAATTTACTCTTCTGATTTTCAAAAGAACGTTGAAGCGATAATGAACCTTTGTGTTATTATATCACTGCGTGATTCAATCCGACCTGAAAATTGAAGCGGCACCGCTTTTGAAAAAAGTTCGTCGGTTGTGAATAGATAACTGTAATTCTTTTATCAGTCCTGGAATTTGTAGGCGTTCACGGTTTTTCAAAACAAATTCGTTTGGTTTCAAATAGCTAGCTGTAAGCTTTTGTATCTGTCCCGAAATTTGAAGGAGGGCTCGAACATTGAATAGAAATTTACTCTTCTGATTTTCAAAAGAACATTGAAGCGATAATGAACCTTTGTGTTATTATATATCACTGCGCGATTCAATCCCACCTGAAAATTGAAGCGGCAGCGCTTTTGAAAAAAGTTCGCCGGTTTTAACTAGATAACTGTAATTCTTTTATCAGTCCTGGAATTTGTAGGCGGTCACTGTTTTTCAAAACAAATTCGTTTGATTTTAAATAGCTAGCTGTAAGCTTTTGTATCTGTCCCGAAATTTGAAGGAGGGCTCGAACATTGAATAGAAATTTACTCTTCTGATTTTCAGAAGAACATTGAAGCGATAATGAACCTTTGTGTTATTATATATCACTGCGCGATTCAATCCGACCTGAAAATTGAAGCGGCAGCGCTTTTGAAAAAAGTTCGCCGGTTTTGACTAGATAACTGTAATTCTTTTATCAGTCCTGGAATTTGTAGGCGTTCACGGTTTTTCAAAACAAATTCGTTTGGTTTTAAATAGCTAGCTGTAAGCTTTTGCATCTGTCCCGAAATTTGAAGGAGGGCTCGAACATTGAATAGAAATTTACTCTTCTGATTTTCAAAAGAACGTTGAAGCGATAATGAACCTTTGTGTTATTATATATCACTGCGCGATTCAATCCGACCTGAAAATTGAAGCGGCAGCGCTTTTGTAAAAAGTTCGCCGGTTTTTAATTCTTATAGACATTCTACCCGTATAACAGAAGTACTACCGGATAGATTTAGAATAAGCAAAGCTATAGTGTTCGCGCGATTGTATTTTATAAACCTATAAATTACAACGGAATCGCCACCGCTAATAAAGTTAAGATCACGATACAATGAATTAATTTGTTCCATTTCACAGCAGGATGGCGTAATTTGCATACGTGTTAAAAACTCAGTTAAGACATGTAACAAAGGGTTATTATCTTAAACATGAAAATGTTTTAGCTCTGTTATCTTAACTGAATAGGCTATTATCTTTTAAAGCGAATTGAAAGGACACTAAAAGACAAATGAAGGTATTTGTTTTCATGTGAGTTAATTGTGTAATTGTTATTCATTTACAACATAAAACAGTAATGAAATCGAAATACATCACGTTGACATTTGACTTTCGTAATTGTGATAAAGCAGTTATGTCATATGTCACTTGATTGGCTGCTGAAAATATGATTTCATTTTTCTGTAATATGATTGGAGGTTGGAAATGTGCTGTCATTTCCTGTAATACGATCGGTTAATGATACCAATAAAGTTGGGACTCGCTAGAAAGAAATCATTTGCAGATGGCGGAGTGTTGACTAAACTTCTGTGTCCCCGGATTAGATTTTGTGCGTCATGTCAAGACTTATGCACCATGTCAAACCACTTTGAGGAAATAAGCGATGATCAATTGCTGGAGGCCGTTAATTCTACTGAGAATGGAACAGAAAACAATTCTTCCCAACAGGTAAATTTAATATGTTGTAACAAAAATATATTTTGTGAACTTTATGTGTGATGAAGCGGATTATTTATTTCATTGTATGTTTTTCTCTTAGATTCTTGACGACTCTTTCGATGATGCGATTTTGTCAAATGTCGCCGAGGCTACAGAACGTCAACTCGCTAATCAAGAGCAACTCGGGGGGAGTCTTCCGACCACAGAACCTGGACGCTTCGAATTTGTTCTTAACCCGTACGTGGATAGTCACAGCAAAAAAAATGGGCGTTAGAGAAAGTCACTACACCTCCAACATTCGTCAGGTCGGACACTTTATACCTCAACAAAACTTGGCAGCAGCAATTGCTGATGGATTACATAGAACAACCCAAAATTTGATTCTCCGAGACCGGATACCGACCGCTGATCGTGTCTACTTCAATTTAGCCAGCAATCGCTTAGTCAACAGCTATGCTTATCGAGGGTTACCGGAAGGAGAATGGTTAAATGGCAGCGATCGCGTCGACAGCCTGCTGCAGCAAATGTCAAAGGTGTTAAACTCAAACGAGAACTTTGAAATGAATGATTCATTTCAATTATCTTTTACACACGTCCGTGCGTCTCCTCGCGGTAGCGGTCAGAAACGAAAACTGAAACCTGGACATTCTAATCCGGAAACTTTCAAACGTTTGAAAGCTTCTGTCATTACTATTGATAACAAAGATGAACTATGCTGCGCCCGAGCCATCGTGACAGCTAAAGCTAGAGTAGATCATCACCCTAAATGGAACAGCTTCAGAAGAGGTTTCTCTATCCAGAATGATGAAGCAATCAAGCTACATGTAGAAGCCAACGTAGAAATCGGAAAATGCGGTTACGAGGAACTCACTAGATTTGCATTGACACCCTCTTTGAGCAATTACCAGCTCTTACTCGTGGATGCTACCCGGGGTTATAGCGTGACTTCTTTTGGAAAGCCTCAGGAAAAACAATTGGTACTGTTGTATGATAATGAACACTATAATCTCATCAGCACATTACCTGGCTTCTTTGGTAACAGTTATTTCTGCGCTAGGTGTCTCAAACCCTACAACAACGAAGGTCAGCACGCTTGTGAAAACAACCCTGATCATTGTTCTTCCTGCTTACAAACGGGATGTGAGGACTTTATCTAGGCCAGGTGCCGTAATCAGCCGCCAGCTACACCGTGCGGATCCTGTAAGCGGATGTTTTATGGTAACAATTGTTTTCAAAATCATCTGACGAAATCCTACAAAGGAAAAACCGCTGACTCCAAAAACACCAGTGTTTGCAGTCAACGCCGGAAATGTCGTAACTGTAAAAAATTGCTAGTGGGTCTAAAGAAGCAGCAAGAACATGAATGCGGTTACTTAGAATGTCCCTCCTGCCATGAATACATAGAGGTTGCAAACCACCAATGCTTTATCCAGATACCTAAAACACCGGAAGAGCTAGCAGACGAAAGAAAAGAAAAAAAAGAAAAAGAGAAAACACAAGCGACGAGCCGAAGCCGAGGCAGAGGATAACGTTGATGATGATGATGATGATGATGATGATGAGAAGCCTCCCATTCTGGTTTTCTTCGATATCGAGGCTATGCAAGACACCGGCAAACACATCCCTAATCTTCTAATAGCAGAAACTGAGGAAGATAATTGTCCGCTCCACTTTAAAGGCGAAAACTGCATCCGTGATTTCCTGGAATGGCTGGATTCATTAACTGAAGAGGACACACGAAATGTAACTGTTCTGGCCCATAACTTTTCTGGCTACGACTCCTATTTCGTGGTAGAGGAGCTAAACTTCTCCAATTAACCTTTGACAATATCAACTTTATTGACTCTCTATCATTTTTCCAAATGCCACTTTCTGCTTTTCCAAAGACATTTGGATTGACAGAGTTAAAGAAGGGCTATTTTCCTCACCTGTTTAACACGCCTGAAAATCAAACCTACGTAGGACCAATTCCCGACAAAGAATTTTACATGCCTCAATCAATGTCTGTTAGCAGTCGTAAAGACTTCGAGAAATGGCACGATAAAGAAAGAGCTGAGAATGCAGTGTTCGATTTCCAGAAAGAATTGGTGGAATATTGCGAGTCTGACGTGAAATTACTGAAGCAAGGATGTCTTACTTTCAAACGACTTTTTGAAAGGAGACAAAGTTTGACCCCTTCAGTCATATTACTATAGCTTCGGCCTGCAATCGAGACCTGCGGCAAAACCGAATGGAAGCAAACACAATTGCTTCCGAGCCTCTCTACGGTTGCCGACTTAAAACAAATCACTCGAAAGTTGCCATGGAGTATCTACTGTGGCAGCAAAGTCAGATCAGTGGGAGAATTCAGCATGTTGGAAATGATGGGGAATATCGTATTCCCCACAGTCGTTACACTGTGGACGGCTTCGACGCAACTTCAAACACGGTCTATGAATTTCAAGGTTGCTTTTGGCATAGCTGTCGCAAATGCTATCCTAACAGATCCCAAACTCATCTTAGATTGGAGCACCGCTGTACTGCCGACGTCTATCTCTGCACACAGGAAAAACTTCAATTCTTGCGTGACAAAGGCTACAACGTCATAGAAATGTGGGAATGTGATTGGCGGAAAATGAAAGAACAACGCGAAGACGTCAGGAACTTTGTAGCCAGCCTCGATTTAGTAGAGCCGCTAAATCCCCGTGATGCTTTCTGCGGTGGACGAACAAATGCTGTCAAACTTTATCATCTGGCTAACATCGCCTCAGGAGAGAAGATTAATTATTAATTTTACTTCCCTCTACCCCTTCATCAATAAGAATGCTGAATATCCTGTCGGCCACCCTGAAATTATATTTCAGCCGGAAGATACAAACATTCAAAATTACTTCGGGATCGCCAAAGTCACAATATTGCCTCCTTCCGCTGCGTGAAAATGGTAAACTGACATTCCCGTTATGTAGAGCCTGTGTACAGGAAGAGATGGAAAAACCAATGCTACAACGCTCCTGGGTTTGCAGTCACAGCGACAGTGAAAGACAAATTACAGGTACATGGTGTACTCCTGAACTGAACAAAGCCGTTGAAAAGGGCTATAGAATAACTTACATTTACGAGGTTTGGCATTTTTCTGAAACGAGGAAAGGTCTCTTTAAAGACTATGTGAACACGTGGTTAAAGATTAAAGAGGAGGCAAGCGGCTGGCCAGCTCATGTGGGCAACGACCCTGTGAAACAGCAAGAACATCTGAGATCCTACAAAGCGAGAGAGGGCATCGAACTGAGCCGCTACAACATTGAAAAGAATCCAGGCAAACGCAGCCTTGCAAAGATGATGTTAAATTATATGTGGGGGAAGTTTGGCCAGCGCACTAACAAAACTCAAATCAAAGAGTTCGGGGACCCCCTGAAGTTCAGTGCTTTCCATGAGAGTGATGCAAATGCCATTTGCTACGTGAGTGTATTGTCTGAAGACATCGGTGAAATTCACTATAAACTGAAATCAAATGACGAACCTGTCTCACCAAACCTCAACATTTTCATCGCCTGTTTCACGACATGTTGGGCTCGACTTCGTTTGTATGCAGCTCTGGACATGCTACAAGAACGAGTACTTTACACAGACACCGACAGTGTTATTTTTTCTAGTTTACCTCATGAAAACAATCCTCCCCTTGACGACTTTCTCGGTGATTTCAAGGACGAGCTAGGGGAAGGCGATTTCGTCACCGAATTTGCGTCCGGAGGACGAAAAACTATGGCTACCTCACGAAGAAAGGAAAAGAAGAATGCAAAGTGACAGGAATCTCATTAAACAGTGAAGGTATCAAGCAATTAAATTACCAAGTGTTGAGGCAAAATGTTTTAGACGAAATTCAACGCCCTCTTGAGAAAACGCGACAAACTGATATTTACAAACCTTATCACATCGTCCGAAACTCTAAAGAGTACTCACTGGCCACAGTCGCTCAGACGAAAAAGTACCAGCTTGTGTACCAAAAAAAGAGTGATAGATCAAAGCACCTTCAAAACATATCCCTATGGTTATGAGAGAATAACAAAGGAGGATGTGGAAATGGTTGAACTGTTGTGCCATTTGTAAACACTTCAGTAAACATTTGTAAACACTTTTGTAGCCTCGTAATCCACTAGGGATCCTGTAATTTGAGGAAAACATTTGATATTAAAGCTGGTTTACTTTAAAATTATGTGATTTCTTTGTTTATGACCCTGTGGCCCAATGGATAAGGCGATTGGCCACGGAGCTTTCCAAACCCTCTCTCTTAAGTCTTTGTTTATGCTTGAAACCAGGCTTTTTACTCGGCCAACACGGAAACGAGGTTAATGACGTCATTCCTCCACCATCAAAGGGGGCGGGCCTTCTGGTTACCATGGATACGTCAAACTCAAGAAAACAATAAAACTCCTTTCCATAACAATACCTGTCAAATCCGTACTGAACTAGCCCACACCACTACTCACAGAGACGTCTATACTCAATACATCATTTATAGGTATACTTAAATATTCACACCATTCCAAGAGATCAAAATTACTCATTGGAACTGTCTTCTTAAATTTTAGCCCTTTGTTCCATTTACCTAGATTGATTTTTTTGGACTTTTTTTTTTACCCATTCCCTTAGTTCCTCCTATTCTTGGACCACCCTCACCCCAAGTACCAAAGAATGGAGGTGGTACTGGTGGCATCCCTATTCTAGGCCCACCTTTACCTATTCTTGAAGCAGCACCACCTACTCCCTTTCCACGGAACATATCTAAGAGCAGTGGTATTCCAATAGAGGCTAATATAGTTCCAATACCATTACCAACTTGTTTCCCAGTAATTTTAAATCTCATATCACTTCCATTGTTATAAGCATCAGCTAAACCTCTCTTTTGAGTCTGGTTAAGCAAATCACTCATTTCTGCAAGTTTATAAAGCTCACTATTGGGTACCCTAAATATTTGACCACCAGTTATTTTTTTAACAATCTGTCTAGTTCCCTCAGAGGCTAAACCAGCAAGAGAGGCTAAACCTGCAGTTTTAGCAAGAGTTGGACCATAATTTCTTAAGATAGGCAGGAGACTAGTGAAAATACCTGATCCAGATTGTTTTCTAATATTAGTCTTTGTAATTTTAATGAGTGCACCGCTGCCCCTACTTTTTGCTTTATTAACCTTATTAACAGTTGCTTGTGGAACAAACAGAGTGTGACTACCAGTTAAATTCTCATTTTTTAGTCTTAAACTTACTTCTTCCCTATTTCTGTAGGCTCTCCTGAGTTTATCTAACTGACCTTTTGAAAGATTAACTTTAACCTCGTGTAAATCTGTCTTTTTACTCATTATATTAATTATGAATTAAAATTTTTTAACTCATAAATAATATTTTTGTTTCTTTCTCTGTTGGGTTGCATTTAATCGCTACGGTCAAAACATGATTCTGGATTGAGAGAAATGGGTCTTTCTGTTTCACCGCTTTCATCATCGCTGTCTTCATCTTCACTATCATCAATAATGCAATTATTAAACATATTCTTTCTTGGCTTATATTTTATTTGCATTAATTTTGGTTTAACTGTTAGTCCAAAAGTGCCTCTACAGAGAGAGAACCATGCAGCAATAAACTTAACATGACATTTTGGTCCTACTCTATCATATGTTGTCTTTTCTCTCTCCGCATTATAAATAGTAGTTTGGAGGGTATCATTCTTATAGAAGAGAGAGAACTCCATTTTAGATGGATAATCTAGATATTCTCTCTTTTGTCTTCTTATCTACTTTATATGGTTTTTTGCATATTCTTTTCCATAAACCCCCCTGACCATGCTCATCATAACCCTCAATATTACTCTTTGGAATATTCTTTGCTAGAGACCATTTATTCTCGTAAAAAGGCATCTATAAACTGGTCTAATTCTTTTGCCTTCTCCAGATAATCCCCCTCTAAATTAATTTGCATGCTAGTTCCACCATATTCATTACCATCGTTGAGGTTTTCCTGCACCCCAAATGGTGTAGTCCCCCCATAAAAGACATATAATGGCTTGCCTTTATATAGAATAGGAATTTTAGTTCCATTATATTTATTTTTCTTAGGTGTTCCAAAAGTGATGCAATTTGTATCAATATCTAAAAAGTTAGTTATAATTTCATAGTTTGCTACAACTTTCTTTTCTTCCTTTGGCTTTTCCTCTTTTTTAGCTTTCTTTTCGCTTCTTAGCACTGTGCTATATTTCATTCTATATAATTATATAATTTTTTTTTAAATTGTTTTTTCTATAATATATTTTTTTCACACCCTCATTTTGCAGCAGCTTATACAATTACAAGTTGATCCCCTACTTTATCAACAACAACATCTTTCTCATATAGGACGATAGCGTGAACTCGGAATTGGTCACCACCATTAGTGTTAATCATATATTTAAGAATAAGTTGCTTTGGATCTCTACTCTACTACTAATTAGTGATGTTAAGCTGAGTACCAGTATTATAATCATTCTTCTTCCATGAATAACCCATTAGAGAGGAGAATATTCTGCTTTTACTCTCAGAGAAAGTCCCTTTCTGGATAGAAGACTCCATCACCATATTCAAGTCTGCAGCTAGTTAAGGTACTATTAGCATCACCTGCATTTAGTTTAAAGGTATCAAATATATATGGATTTGCAGTCATTGTATTGTTCTTGGCCCTCTGTAAATAGACAAAGACATATCTTACTCGGGCAATAGAGGCTGAGATTCTGAAATCACCACTTGTATTTGTTAGGTCTGATCTCTGATACATTTCTCGTAGGTATTTCCATTTACTTGCTTTTCCGAAATCAGAGACAAATTTACTCATCAGAGCATCTTTAGGCTGTAATCGGGGAACCCATAGGTAAAAACGATAAATTACTAATCTGGTTGTATCAACAGCGCCATAAAGCATTTCTGCATCTGGATTTAAGTCTATTTCAAATTCAAGCTGCATAGGTGGTAACATTCGCCCCTCTAATTCTTCAAAGAAGGAGTATCTGTTTAATGGAATAGTCACATTAACTCCCTTTCTATCTGCTGTTAATGGTCGTCTCACTTCTAAATTAGGGTTATTTGCAGCCACTGTTGATTCAGCACTATCTAGATACCAAAAACTATTCTTTGCTACACTTCGGGCATAGTCATCTGAATATTCTAATAGATTTTCCACAAAAGAGACAAGATGAAGATTATCAGTATCATAGATAATTTTACCAGCACTCTTTATAACAAGATGTCGGATAAGTGAATGTGAGCCGCATAGTAGTGTTGTTCTTGTGGCAGCGTTATCTCCACCATCTGCCTTTAGATCAAGATGGAATTGCACTTCAAAATAGGCATTATACCAATCATAAAAAGAACTTCTATCGTTTATTACGAATTTATAACCATTCTTCTGTTGCTCTGAGCCATTTGCAGGAGCTCTTATATTGCTCTCAAGTAAAAATCTGACTTCTTCATTTCTCTGGACGTTTTCTGGCGATCGGAATGGCATATATATTTTAATTAATATTTTTTTTAGATTGCATTTTAATATTGTGCTTTTAGATTGCATTAAGATTGCATTAAGATTGTGCTATAAGATTGTTAATTAACGTGTTAACTTCTCTCTGAGTCATTTTACCTGCTGTCTTTTTTGGCGCTCTCTTTGCCCCTTTCTCCTTTCCCGATAGTCTCTCTCTTATAAGATCACCTGATATTTCTGCCATGGCATTGGCTTTCTCTTCTGCCCTTTTAGACGCTTTAGAGGCTTTTCTTCCTATTGCTTTAGCTACAGCACTTCCCACAGCACTTCCAACTGCACTTGCAGCTGCTCCAAGGGGCGTCATAATATTATCAACTATAAGACCATTTCCTCTGTGCACATAAACATATCTTCCAAGAGATGGATGATACATCTTTCTGAACTCTCGTGATTTAAGCATATAATTATTACTTACTTATTATAATATAATATCAGTGAGAATGCAGTATCTGCATTATTTAAGTAGACTGGTCTTCTTAATCCATCAGTTATATAGATGCCAATACTTGAAATACTTGTTCTGTTTAATGGGTTATAAACAATACGCCTTGGTTCAAGAGTGAAACCATAGGATGCTCTTAAGGTTGCAGTGCCAAAACTGTAAATAATATCTGATTCCTGACAATCAACTAATGAAGTACTGGTTAAATCGCAATGAATATGTAAAACATCAGTATCCTCTGTTAGGTTTGGTGCTCTCACTCCTATATTCTGCTCATCTTTTAGAATCTTCTTATCATAGCCAATAAGATCATTAAAATCAGATTTAGTTAAATCAAGCTGATAGTTTGGGTCCAGAGTTATAATAACTCGGAAAGTTGGATCATCAAAAGTCAGTGTAATAGGATAGTCTTCATTTCCATCTCCATCAGCTATTTTTGTCTGGGACTTGATATAATTGTCTAGGTCTCCGTATTGCCAAACACCTTGAGTAAAATTAATGTCTGTCCAAGTATTACCATTATCTATGCTGTATGATATTACCTGATTATTGTATCCAGCATTTACATTTGTCCATGAAAAAAACATTGAGATAATTCTGTTAAATCCAATATAGTAGGTTGAGTCTGAATCTAGCATTATTGTTGGTGTAAACCTCGTAGTAAAATCACCTGGTCGATTTCCTGGCTCATTTTTGACAGCAAAACTACTTAAGGTTATTTCTCTCTCCATTTATACTAAATTCGGAAATATTTTTAATTACTTTTCCATATTGGCTTTTATTCATATGCCCCGCATGGTAGAGTGCATCAAGTATAGTTACACCCATGTTTCTCATTTGTATGCTTGTATTACCCGCACCCATTTCTGCAATAATTAGAGTCAACTTATCTAGCATTTCTTTTGGGTTATAGAAAAAATAGGCTCCTCCTCCCCTTTTAATACCATAACCCTTCAATGTTTTACTTTTGAATTTATACTCTTTAATATATTCATTAAGCTCTTTCCGTAATTTGTCAGATCTATTATGAGTAATATCTCTCTATTGTGCGCTTATTTCCCCTTTATTAAATTTTTTTGTTGCTTGTGATTTAAGAGCAATTACTTGTCTTCTTCTCGTCTCTGCATCTTTTACAACCTTATTTAAATAATTTCTGCTTTTTGTGCTTGTCATATCTGGTTGAGATAATCTCGCATTTACATCACTATAATTTGGTAATTCTAATTCATCTAAAATCTTATCAGCTTCTAAATCTCCTTTTATTTTTTCATCATATTCCTCTTCTTCCTCATCATCTTCATCATCTTCCTCGGGAGGTGCTTCAATTGATAAAGGATCTTGTGATGCATATTCAAGTGGTGGTTCATTATGTATTTGCCAAAAACTAGGATCCATTTCATACTGAGGTGGTTCTCCGGGTATCTTAGCTATTTGTTTTTCAGCTTGAGGCGCTACATAATCTTCTAGATTTAGCAATCCCTCCACATCCATATCCTCATAGGGATCTACTTCTGGCGCATAATCAATACCTCCCTCTCTATTCCCTCTGGGTACCTGAAATCGCACTCTCTTCCGAGGTTTAGTCTGTTCGGCTATTTGATCAAGCTTATCTAACCTAAAAGTCTTTGCAATCCTTTGATCTGTACTTTTACTCTTTATCCTCTCTTCTGTTATTTCATTGAAAAGTTGTCTCTTTTTCAATCCTGTATTAGTCCTTTTGGCAGCAAATTCTTTCCATTTTGAGACTCATATATTAATTTAGGTTATATTTTATATAAATTATACAATATAATGTTATATTTACGCATTCCACTAATTGAAAAAGAATATATCCATATAAATTATAGATGAAAATTCCAAACTATGACTCAGCATCTCAATCTAAAAGCAAATATAAAAGACTCAAACCCTTTATGCCATCAAACACTTTCCGAATGCTAATCTGTGGGCCAAGTGGATGTGGTAAAAGCAATACTCTTATGCATATGCTCTACAACCTTCTCTACTTTGATAAAATTTATATATTCTCCAAAAATCTAGAGCAACTAAAGTATCAGACACTAATGGACACATTCCAGCCTATCTCTGAAGAGGTGGGTTATGATGTTATTGAAGCCAGTAATGACGAAATAGTTCCTCTATCTGAACTAGATGGTGATAATCAAAAAATAGTTATCTTTGATGACTACATATGTGAAAAGAATCAGAAGCCTCTTGTGGAATACTTTATTGGTGGTCGTCATAAAGGTTGTGGTGTTATCTGTCTAAGTCAGTCTTATTATCTCACCCCAAAAGATATACGCCTTAATTGTTCTCACTTCTGCATCTTTGATAGTCCATCTTCAGCAGAGACAGCGAGAATGTGCAAAGAAGTTAATGTTAATAAGGGTAAATTCCTTAAAGCAACTTCTGAATCTTACAGTTTTGCCTATATTGACAAGATAAATAAGAGTATTAAAAGAATTTCAATGAAAATATCTAAAAAAATTATATTTAATTTATATATGTCTGATTATAAAGATTTTCTCACTAACGCTAGTTTAGAAAGTACTGACTCAGAAGATAGTGACTACTTTCCCTCTCAATCTTCTCCTTCTCAATGTTCCTCTGACTCCCAATATACTTCCGAATCTCTATCCCAATCCCTCGGTTCACAAGATACAACCGATTTATCCGATAGTGATTGATCCGATATTAATTTAAAAATTAAAGATCTATTACTATATATATGGGATATAGTAATGGATTATTAGAACAAAATGAAGGGAAAAGTGGAAAGGGAGAAAAAGGAGAAAGAGGTTTTCCTGGAATTGGTTTCCGTCTTACAGATGATGGTAATTTTGATATTGATGAAAAGAGATTAACAAATGTAGGAGCGCCAGTCCATGATAATGATGCATCTACCAAAAAATACACTGATGATAATTTAGACCTTAAATTAGACAAGGTTTTAGAGAGTTATTTAGATTTGAATACCCATAAAATAGTTAATTTAGCCCATCCAACAGATGATAGTGATGCTGCCACAAAGAAATATAGTGTAAATTATTATTTACAACCGAGTTTCGAAGTTTATGAGGGATCAACCGAATTAAATCCAACTGATAATGATGGATTTAAAGATTTATATTCAAGAGCAGCATCTGGAGTGGATAATGACTTTGGTGGTCAAACTTATTTGAATTTAAAGATGACAAATGATAAACTCCAAAATGGGGTTTACACATCTATGTTTAGATTAAAATGTAAATATGATAATAAATATTTGGGGGATTATACCCATATATTTAATGTGAAGGCAAGTGGTGGTTATAATATGATAAATTATTCTAGCAGACAAACTGGTGATACTACAAGATCTTTTATAAGGTTTAATAGTAATGGCAATGTTGGTCAAATAGAATTACAAATAATTATCTTTAAAAAAAATCCATTAATACTATTTGAATTTTATACAAGAGTAATGCGGGGATCACATGGAACTGGTTTTAGTGATGATATATTTAAAGTCACAGATGAAGATGATAACCATGAGATTCTTTATTTTGAAAATATAAATATGGATGAGAATAAAATAGAGGGTTTAGCCAATCCAGTGGGTGATAGTGATGCAGTAAATAAAAAATATTTGGAGAGTGAGACTGATAAATTATTGCCTCTCTCTGGTGGGACAATGACTGGTAATCTTAATATGGATAATAGGAGAATAGAAGATTGTGGTAAATTAGTTATGAAGAGAAACGGAAATAGTGTAATATATTTAAATTTAAATAGAATAGTCGGTGTAGGTAATCCAGTAAATGATAATGATGGGGCAAGAAAGAAATATGTTGATGATGAAATAGCCAAAATCCCATCAGTAGACACTTCAGATCTACTAAAGTTAGATGGTAGTAGGTCTATGACAGGGGATCTCCAAATAGATACCTGACACCATATTCTTCAAATAAAAAAACGTAGATGATCACATAGATACTGACTCATTAGCCGTTAAGAGAAAAGATTTATATAGCGCAGTAAATAAAGAATATCTTAATAAAAATTTTATTAAGTTAAGGAGCAATGCTGATGGAAGTGAGGCTTTTGATCTAAAGCAGAGAAAAATACAGAACACAGCACCATATTCTGATAATTTATTTACTGATAATGATCTTGTCTCTAAAGCATATGTAGATAGAGAAATTGCTAAAATTCCTTCGGTAGATACTTCAGATTTATTAAAATTAGATGGTTCGAGAGCGATGAGTGGTAATTTGGATATGGGTAATAAATACATAGATAATCTCGCTACAATTATTGAGAGAGATGGTGACCCTGATAATAGGGTAGAAATATTAAAGAGGGCAGTTAAACTTTGATTTTTTTGAAAAAGAGAGAGCATATCTTAAAACATTAATTTTTAATAGAGTATTCGTAAAAGGCGATAATATGACTGGTGACCTTAATTTCCAATACACTGTGCAGAGTGGCCCCAATACCGGTCAGATAGTAAATAAAAAGGTAAAGGGACTAGCAGACCCAACAGATGGGAGAGATGCAGCAAATAAAAGTTATGTTGATAATGGAGATTTAGTAAATAAAAATTATATTGATTCAGAAATAGCAAAAGTGCCAACACCTGATGTTGATAAAGCTTATGTTGACGCGGCAATACAAAGCTCTGAAGAGAGATCAATTGAGTCTATTGAACAGGAAAATGTCTTTAAAAAAGTAATGGATATTGACCTTCTCAAAGAGGATGATGATGACATTCATAAAATTGGAGTCATTAATAAAGATTATCATAAAGTAAATAAAAAGAGATACCATTTTCAAATTGATTATGACTCAAGTCTAGGTTATTATAGCACAAGACTGAGTATTGATGTTGTATATCTACCAACCGGAAACTATACTATTGTTTATGAAATGTATATTAGTGATGGTCTCTCTGTTGATGAAATTAATGCATCTAGTGGCACTCTCTCTGTCAGTAAAATTAATAGCAAAATGGTAAATAATAACACTAGAAGTGTGATACATTTTAATAAGGGTATTATCAATCCTAGTTTTGATGATTTAGATATTGATATTCGTCTTAAAGGTAAAACAGACCCTAAAACAGATATTTATGTGGTAGTCTATGGTGTTAGAGGTTATCAGAATGATGTTTCGATTCATCTCTGGGACCGATTGTATTACTTTGATAATAATGTGGTCAATTTTGAAGCTCCTATTGACATGAATAATAAAAAATTAAAAACCTTCCAGAAGGAAATGAAGATAGTGATGCTATCAATCTTAAACAGTTAAATGATTTTAAAAAATCTTTCCAAACTTCAGTCTCTAATTTGCAGAGTTCTATATCTGCAGTGCATTCAGATTTGCAAACAAAATTAGATAAAAATGGTAATTTAATTAAAGCTATATATAAAAATTTAATAAGAAGTGATTTAAAAATACAGTTAATAAATAATATTTATTTTCCAGATTCCATTAGTGGTAGAACTCAAACTCATTATACATATAAGACAAGTGGCGCCAATAAGGGAGATTTTACTTTTTATTTAACCTTCCTACATAAAACTATTACAAATGATAGAATATTCATAACTTTAGATTGGGGTGTTAGTGCTAGACCTTTATATTTTTTTATTACTAAAGATAGAGTAATAGTTACCAGAAATTCCTTAATTAATTGGCCAAGTATAAGAAGTATTAATATTCCAAATAATGCCAAAGGAAAACAATTCTATTTTTGGTTATTTATTATAAATGATGATTTTTATTTTATTTTCAGTGGTCTCTCTGAAAAGATCTTTGCATCTCATCCCTGATCTCCAAATATTGAATTAGATACAATCTATGTGGCAGTTTCACCTTTCACTATAGAGAGAGGTTTAATAACCAAAAATATCTATAATTTAAATAGTGATGCTTATGGAGATATCAAAGAATATGGAAAGAGTAAAGGAACAATTATTAAAAAATATTTAATGTCCTATACAATATATGGGCTTCACTAATGGAGAACAAAAACTAGAGGCAAAAGCAGTTAAAGGTGAAAAGGGAGATAGAGGTATTGGTTTCTCTTTGACACCCGACCAACATTACCATATTAAAAACAAAAGATTAACTAATGTATCCACTCCACTAGATAACAGTGACGCGACCACTAAAAAATTCGTCACGGATTTATTAAAAAATAAAGCCGGAACTACATATGTAAACAATGAGTTAGCTAAAAAAGGCAATAAGACAGACGTTCAGACAGCCTTAGGAGATAAGTTAGAAGCGAGCGATCTGAACATTATAAATAACACACTAATTGTGCATCAAAACAATAAAGCCGAAAAGAGTTATGTAGACAATGAGTTAGCAGGTAAAGTTAACTTAACTGATTTCAATACAGCGCTAAATCTAAAAGGAAATGCGTCAGACATAACAACCCTATCTAATACAGTAAATTCACTAGTGCAAAACAAAACAGACAGTGCAGATTTTAACGCTCTAATTGCTAATATAAATGACTATATTACCTTTCCGAAACCAAAAGTCGCGATCCATGCCGAAGAAAATGGCCCTCTCTCTCAATGCTTTTGAATGGTCTTTCGGAAATGGAGCAACTGGTCAAAACTATGGCTTTCCAATTCCAGTATCTTCTAGAATTTTATATGGTGCTTTGTCATCCTCTTTAAACAATAACGCTCCTGAATTAATTGTAGTAGCAGTAATTGTAAATGGTAATGAAGTAGGAAACGAATATTATATTACAAAACCTTCTGCACATTTCTCAACTACAGCTGCTTTTAATCCACCTATTGAATTAAGTCCAGGTGATAGAGTCAATTTTAGAAGTAAAACTAACAGCAATGTAACACATACTATAATAAGTCTAATTATAGAGCTTGACTTATAGGAAATACGTCACAAAAGGCACATACCTGAAGTCCTTAGAAACGCGCAATGTTGTGATAAAACAAAATTTAAAATTTTTTTTCAGTCGCGTCGTTTTTCTGGGGCGCTCAGGAATGCATTGTTCAAATCAATTCAAATCAATTCAACAGCTCTTCACATTTATAAATAATTTTCCCCTAATTATTTATAAATATGACTAGAAAAATTTGCGATTTCAATCATATTTCAACAGACTTGAATAGCGATCAAATAGATGAATTGATGGGTTATTACAAATTATATTATAACCCAGATTATTCTCGCATTTTGATTGGTTCTCGCCTATGATCTATTAGAGGACAGATGCACGATTGACGTCATCATTACAAAGTTTTGCCCTCTGCCGTTTTAAAATGGCGGCAAGTTTTGAGACTTAGGATGATATTTTACGTGACCGGGCAAAAGATAAGGTACAAAAAAATTCTTGCCGAGGCATTGAACAGGTTCGAGAAGCCAGAAAACGAAAGATAAAGCCGTTTCTTTCAGAAATGATACAGAAATAATTTTCTAGCAGCCTTAGTCGGCAGTCCGGCGAGTCTAAACCACGCATAAACTTGGTCTTGGTAAGCCGAGAACCATTGCTTTGTCTCGAATTTAACAAACCCAACAAACAAAATGTTTCTGAGATTAATTTATTTAAAAAAGTCAACTTTTCCCAGTGTCAAAACAACTGTTGACACACCGATTAATGTCAGGAATAAAACATCAAAACATCACTTCTTAAAATCGGTAAAATAAAATACATAACCTTGCTTTCCGATGCGAATGTTCCCGTCCGTTTCAGGGCATAGCAGTTAGCTAAGTATAGCTAACCAGAGCTCACGGTCAACAGTATCGCAGCTAAAATGTGGCTCCGACACTATATCAAGCTGATTTGAGAATCACCAACCACAGAAGACAAAAATATCCACCGTCATTTTTGCTCCTTTCATTCAAAAATCGATTCAAATGGCCTCTAGGTCGACCGCAACCACACGTTTTCCGAGGGTATTCTTTCAACTCCTGTAATTTTCAAGGCAACGTCCAAGCTTTTCGGCTCACAGGGCTACTCCGATGACAAAAACCGACTTGATTTTTCCAGCATTTTCTTCAAAATTTGTAGATTTCGCAGTTCAATTCTGCTTTCGCTGTAAGTTTTCATTCCACGAGAAGCGACGCTCGAGTCAGGCTTGACAGTGGCGTGATTTTTCTCAACCAATCACAATTCTTTGCTATGCATGGCAACCAATGAAACTGCTTCATTTTGAATGTATAGATACGTCAAATGGCTTTTTTTTCGTGCAAAGGCGGGGCAAAGGCGGGGCAAAAGGCCGGCTTTCGCGTTATGTTGAATTATTTTGAAACAAAAAAGGCTTTTCGTTATTATATAAAACAAATAGTTTCCATGCTGCCGTGCGCCTGATTCAGTAATAGATCACAGAAGACGTCAAAATGTGGTAAGAACATCAGTGACACACTCGGCTACGCCTCGTGTGCCACTTTTTTGTTCTTACCACATTTTGACGTCATCTGTGATCTATTACTGAACAGACGCACAGCAACATGGAATCTATTTGTTAAACAATTCATCGAAAATGGTTTTTATATAAGCGAGCTCATAGGTATTACAGAAATATTAAGTATGCAGCAAGATTCTTTTCAGGAGCCATTGCTGGAGGCGGTATTGTATCAGCTATTGTCTCAGGATCTATTTTGACTATTATTTCTCTTGGTGGTTCTCTTCTAATTGAATCTTTGCTTGACTATAAAAATGTTAATGAAAACATGAATAACTGCAAGTATGCTTTTCAGAGCTAGGCCCATATGCTCGTCAGAATAAAGAGTGCATTGAGGCGAGGTAGCTTTAATAATGCAGATCTTATTACTGATATTGCTAATTTAGATAACTTCTTTGTTGATATTTGTCCTCATGTTGGTAAGTATGAGAGAGATTATTGGAAAAAGTATAGTGAATAAAAGAATAAAAGAATAAAAAAGCAAAAAATTGAGTATCTATTTTTTATATTATATGGATTGTGAAGCAGAGGCAAAAATAGCAAGGTCTTATTACAAGGTTCAAAATGGTCTTATAATAAAGCCTAAAATTATTCCCTATGGTGATAAAAGTCTATATGAATACATTAAACCCCCTAAAATGGAAAAACCTATTATTAAGTTAAAAGATGATGGTTTAAAAAAATTGGCAAAAAGAGGTTATGACCCAACATATTACGATAGGCTTCACCCCCAATCTTTTAAAAGGTATGTTGATTTTTGTAACTCATTCGAAGAAAAAAGCTATTGTCAACATAATCCCGAAGCAAATAGAACACATTTTGACAGCGGTTGTGTAGATTATAGTGAAAGAGGTTTTAATACTAGATATGGTTGTGGTAGACGACCTTAGCCTTCTGATTATAAAGAAATTGAGTTACTACCACTTAAATATTAACACTAACTCTCATTAGATCCTTAATGCCTATTCACTTCAAGTTCTGTTTAACCTTCATTTATAAACTGTGAGATTGCCCTTTTGTTTTTCCTTTTATTTAGAGGTGGGCTCGCTGCCCTACTTTCTACACTACTAAAGGTCTCTTTACAGAGACTTTTTAGATCCAGGAAGGAAACAAGATATTCTTGTAGAAGGGTGGTATGTCTGAATCTTTTAGAAATTTCTTATTATAGTTGGAGCGTAAGAGACGACAATGAGTTGACTTTCAAAAACAACTGTGTTTGTGGAGCAATAGGCAAATTGACATCTACCTTGACAAACAAACAGTTAATAACTCGTTTCTGGTTGCATTTTTCACACCTACATGTCATGTTATACTCATGAAAACAATAGATTCCGTAACCGTTACCTTGAATAAAAACATAATTGAACGTCACGAATTGTTTGATTCATTAGTTTCCACAATAATAATAAAGGGCGGCGACATTCGGTGATATAATTCCAGACAGAAAACAATGGCTTTGGATGACGATCACTAATTATAATAGATAACTACTTCGGCGAGTAGCATTATTGGATATAATGCAGGTAGCTTTGGCCTGCTGCCTCAGCTGCCTGCATTATATCCGATAATGCTGCTCGCCGAAGTAGTTATCTATTAAATAACAAACATTACAAATTTTAAAAAAGTACTTGCCGTGTGGGCTAGCAGTGAAATGTATCAGGAATCCCCTTCCTTGTATGGTATGGTCTGAGTGGAATTTTATCAATATCTGGTCTCCATTTAAAAGAATGTTCTGTCCAGTCATACTGCCACAGTATTTATTAACCATTCTTCTGTCTTTAACAATCTCTAGATAGTCGTAGCTGTACATAAGAAATGAAAACAGTTGACCATTATTACACGACTCGGTTACTTCGGGGTCTTTAACTAAGATGTAGCAATCAGTGACATTAAATCCTTTATAGCAAAGTTTAGTCGAAACCGTATTCGGAGAATTTTGCCATTTTTTTGGTGCGGACTGACTTGTAAATCCTTGTAACACATATATACCAATTTACTTACTACGGTTACTTTGATTTTCGCATTTTGTTCTATTTGGTCTACATCTTGGGGCAAAAGTAACAAGCCAAAGAGATGGACAAGATGTCAGGCTGGCAAGGTTTAGAACAGTTTTCATTCTTTTCTATTTCACTGGAATAAAGATGGTTTATATGCACAGAGCTTTCAAAATGGCTCATCAATCCCTGAAACTAAACGCAGCAGCTCAAAGCTGCTTACTATGATGTAAATATATGTAAGGGTCATTTGGTGCAATTTCAGCAATATCAATATTACATATAAGGCGCCGCTATCATGCTTACAATTTCACTTCACAACTGTGTTTACCATTCACACAGTGATCAGCGTAAGATTCAATGATTTAAGGGATAGTCGCACGGTTCAACGCATGTGAAAGCTATGACGTAATCCGACTCAATCACATGCGAGTACATAACTCGATTGTCTGTTCCAGATTAAGCGATTCCACCCGAACTACAAATTCGATGTTCAATTCTAAATTCGCCTTTTCTAGCCTAAAAGTCATTCTCTTAGCCTTCGTGAAGCCGTGTAGTAACTTACGCTTTTACCAAATTATAGTCTGTGATTTGCGAAATATATCTTGTTGATATGAAAACGAAAATGTTCTTTATGCATGATGTTTGAAAACACGAAAAGAATTTTGTGATAACAAGTTTTCGGGCCGCTCAAGCTCGTTATCCTTGTGCAATTTTCCAGAGGGAAACTCGCTTGCAGCGACGGAGTTCGTCAGGCTCCTGGAAGTATCGGGATCTGTTACAGCAAAACAAACCAACGGGACGAGAGAGAATACGCAGTCACTTGGCTCCAACAGTAGAGTTTAATCGAATTTCACATAACCCAATGCGGGATAGTGGTATCCGGCGTCCCACCGCCGGGGGCGTAACCGAAGAACAATTTACAAAACACCTGTATATATGCTAGACTCTAAACAAATGATCTAATATTTCGTTTAGTAATCCTAACTGCTATTGGCTGTCAATTAGCTCATTGTTGTTCTAGGCTATTCCATCATAGGTAAGTCAGTTATTCTGCTCGTAAATATTAACTACTTACAACTTCAGGTAGTTCTCACTACAAGGCGTTGCATGATAATACAGATAAACAGGTTGTTACCATGGTTATTGAACTTTCACTAACTGCTAACTGTCGGCTTTTTATGGTTACGAATATTGGCAAATTCTCCCCTCACAATTTGAATGAAAAATCTTATCTATATCGTCATGTCTTCGTGACTGACGGTGAAAAGGCAAATTTCCCGAAAGAGTCATTTGCATGCTTCCGATTGTTTTATAAACAATCAAACTGAATGATTGACGTTGTATCTTGCCCATGCGCCAAGCTGTGAACCCTCCTTAATTTGTCAAGAAACTATGAGAAGTGTGTCAAATTATTAACTGACGTTTTAAAACAACTTTTCATAACATTTGACTCTCTTTTATTTGAGAACAGCACATTCATGATTAAAGCGAGTAACCTATAAATCCAACAAGGTTTATACTTATAGAATAATTTACGTATTTATCACATTTATAGTTGCTTGCACTTTTTTTTTATATCAGACATGAGGTGTATCTTGAGTATAGTAGGGGTTTAGATCGAAATTCTGACACCATTTCCGTTTCTTTCCTCCTTCACATGTCGTACTATCTTGAATTTCATTGCCTATTTGAAGTTAGTTTTTTGCCTATTTAAATTTATTTTTTTCTCTTATTTTGGTGAAGAACTCATTTAAACTGAACTAAATTAACCAGAGTTGCCTGCGCATCCTCTCCTCTCGTCACTCTCCCTCCCCCACCCCCAAAGAACATTGCAAGAGTCTACGATTGCATCCGAGCTCTCTGAATATTATAAGAAAGCCTTGTAACTATTTTCTAATTTGTTTTTTTGTTATAAATTAAAACAAGAACAGTGTTATCAAGTTTCATTCACTCCACTTCAATGAATTCTTGACAAATCAAAGGAAGTAACAGATCGTGTTGTAGACAGCAGGAGGTATTAAAACCTAAAGTAACAGCTATGTGCTTACCTGCATGCATAAACAGACTCCAAGTGAAAATCGAGAAAGGAAATGTTCATCGTCAGGTTAGGCGGAATAAGAATCGTATAACTGCAGTCCATATTGGGTGGGTAGTTTTTAGGATATCCAGGACTTTTTAGTGTGTTATTAACCACCGAACCACATCCTGTTTAAGGAAAAATAGATATATTATATACATTATAGTCATTAATGTAGCAAAATTTCAATTCATCGCTACAGCGCTGTTTCTTATGGTCAAAGAATGACCACCTCATCACTATGATTATTGCTCATCCCAGAGTTGATTACTTTATTACTTGCTACACCGTGCTGACAAGACCAAACAAGGTTCGAAACAGCTGTCCACGGTTGCAATTCCTGGCTTTCAGTTTGGACTCTATTATGTCGCTGTTCCGTTAAGCTTTCTACGATGTATCAGCCTTGCGTCATCGTTTACAAAATTTTTACTTTTTGATGCAAATACCCTGCAGAACAGGCTTAATTTTGGGGGGTGCTTTAGGCGAACAAAGAATAAAGCCAGGCGAACACGAAACGCGAGTCGCGCGCGAGGGGAGAAGCGCACAAAAATAGTGCCTGTACGCATACACCATTGTTCAAGCTGTTCCGGCGTTCAAATATGAACGCGGTTACCAGATTGGTTGCTTTACATCACGTGATCCTCGAATGTTTTTTGGAGACTTAACAAGATCGCATCTTTATGGTTTGATCACGTACAGTAATTTGAATCAACAACAATTCGATTCGCGCTACAATTTTACGGTGAATTTAAATAGAAATACAGTCAAATAGGATTCCTCTGCCCCCTGTAGCTCTTCCTTTATGTTGGCCTTCCTCACCTATGACTCATCCCTTATTCCCTGCGACAAAGCCAAGAAAATTAAAAGGGCAAAATTAAAATGGGTTAGTTATTTACTTCGGAGGACAAAACGAAACCGAATAAAACAGACTTTCCATTCTTTAACCTTGAGAAATAACATTTGAGAAAACATCGGAAAATGAGAGCGAAAGGCACAAGTAAAAACTAACTTAAAAACAAGAAATCTGATAGTTTCTTCGCCGCACACCGTGTGACAAGGCTGACAAAATAGTACAGTGCAGCGAATGAAAGATGAAAGTTGGAAATCAAAACGCCGACAAAGACAAGCCAATTGTTTTGAGATAAATCACATTTAAACTGTGTTAAATTAGCGCTTACTTAGTTCTTTTCTAAGGGGTTATGTAGTAGCTAAACAAGACTAAAAACTAATAAATTTTAACAAAGCGAATTAACTAAACAAACAAACAAACCGCCGACGTTTCCGTAAATTATTCAGAAATTCAGCGAAAATACTGTTCAATCTGTAGTGGTAATTGAACTGGGTGGAGTGCAATTTGTATAGGTAATCATACGGTTTTTCTCGTTCAATTTGAAATTAATTTGTACGAGTGAGTTTTTCAAAAAGCTGAAATTGCACGAGCCGCTTCGGCGAATGCAATTTCTTAATAATACAAACATGAAAACATTCGCGCGGAAAAAGTGCCGGAAGATTTCCCTTAAAGCCTTTTTTTTTGCATTCGAGAAACCGTTTTTCAGAGTTTTCGTACAAAATTTTTGTCATTGCTTTACATGATATCACTGGCATGCAAAATTTCTCATTTTCTTTTTGATGTGTAATTTGCACTGGTGTTACACTTTTTGCACCGGTGTTACACTTTTTGCACTGGTGTTACACTTGAATTGTACTGCTCTTAGCCAATCAGAATAGAGTAATTTTTTCATGTGTAATATCTTTTCTGAAGCAATACGCGTGAGTTCAAAATCGAACGGGCACGCAGCGCGAGTTTGAATTGAAATCACAAGTATGATTTCAGCACAGGGAGCACACAATCTTGCTGAGAAGAGAACGAAACGAAAATAATGAATAGTTTACCTTTGTCTCCTGTTGTCGCTTACGCAATTTTAATGGGAAAACCGCTGCTTACAAATCCTACATAACAGTGTAGCGCATAACTCGTACCTAGGCCTTTCCGTGCTCAGCATTTCTTTTTTTTTTGGTTTGTATATACATTTGACAAGGGAGGCAACTCTTTGCCAAATATTTTATACACACTGCGAATATTCGCTCAAAATCTCTAAATTTCGTTGTTTTCACGCAACAAAAAAGCCACAAAGTGAGGTCGAGAAGTTTCTACAACTTGGCCCAATTTGTCCTTCTCCCACACAAGTTTTTTTGACGTAAACAGTTCCTACAAAATTTTCCCCTTTCTCTCAATTGATCTCGCGAAATCATGCTAAAACACTTCTGGTATTAGCTCCCGACATGTTGTTTTCGTGCGGAGATTGGGCGACCTCGTAAGCGCAAAAAAACTGCAAACAGGGAGAGGGGTTTGTAAAGTTCTCTTGAGTAAAAAAAGCATGTGTGAAAGAATTGAACTTTGAAGTAACACTGTACATTACCCTTTTGGTTTTTTTTTAAGTACAGGAAGCTGCTTTAAATTCGCAATCTGTTATCAAAACTGGATTCAAAGCACACCGATCGTCATAATTTTGCGGTTGTTCAAGGAAGGAAAATTTCTTCATCAGAAAGGTTTGAGGACTCGTACTGCTTAATATTTCATTCTGAGGCCAATTAATCATTGATTTGTGTTTTTCTCCTCCATTGTAATTCCCAAAGAAGTAATTTCTCTGTTTCAGGGATGAAAACAACACCTTGAAAGCTTTTAGATTTGGCCCACAACGCGCCTGATTACCACTGTTTTTTTTTTTAACGCCGTGATTGGCTGGTCCGTTTAGACCTTGTCTGGGGGCGGAACGACTTAATGTATGCGCACAGGCGTTAATTCTTTTCGTGCTCTTCCCCGCGCGCAACTTGCCCTTCGCGCTCACCTCGTTTTAGCCTCTGTTCGCCTAAAATACGCAAAAAAAATCATTTACTGTTCTGCAGGCTAAGATGCAAATTATGGCCACGAAAACAACGACTCAACGAACGCTTTATGTCCACGTCGTTTTAAATGGTGTGATTTTTCCTCAAATTTTATATGATATTGTTCTATATGCTCGACACCTTCTACCTGTCAAGTTTTTTCCTAAGTATTACTTTGATAAACTATGTTTCGGGCGACCGCAAAAATGCAACTTAGACCGATGAATAACGCGCGTGATTAGCTTTAGCACGAGTAGAGGCATAAATAGGGTAATATTGGCCCGTCACATCCCTTAAGCAAGAATGGTGACCTATCATTTTTATTGTTTTTTTTCGAAAAGAGAACATTGAAGAACAATTCATCGGCAACTTTTAGTTCTGAGGAATCACTTTAACAGCGGCAATCAAGCTATTATGACAGCTTTTACGTACACGCATAAATGATATTATTTTATCTCGAATTCACAGAGTAGCCATACTATTTTAAATATAAAACAACAAGAGCTACCGTTATGTTTGTCTACATTATAAAAAATTAACTGACGAGTAATCAGGCCTAAGAGGAGACTGTTTTAACCAGGCGTATGTAACTGTTTTAAAGTTTGAAAAAAAACTGAGAACTCTTATGGTGGAATTTCACCCGATACATGGACCAAAAAGTTTGTTTAAGTTTAGTAAAAAAATTATCAATTGTATGCTATTGTACTCAGGAACAGAAAATTAATTTTGAAGGTTTTACTCAAAATGGTTGGCAAACAGCCACAGCCTTTTGAGATAGTGTTTTATAGTATTGACGCCAACAATTCCTGCTCTTCTTCACTGTCAAACAAGCATATCGTGTAAGTTTCTGTTTTGTTCTGTGGTGTGAACCTAAGTTTTAGCAGTATACTCTTGTTTCCACTGCTCTTTACGGGTCTTTTTTGAAAATAACCTCAGGAAAATACCTTGCAAAGTAGAAATGCTGGCGTGAAGTGAGTCGGTAAAAAATAGACATTAGAGAAAAATACACTTTAAGTTTCTTACAAGAAGCATTAAGCATTTGACAAGCCATAAAAAGCGGGGGGAGGGGGTTGAGATTGCATCTCGGGAAAGGGGGTGCAAGGGTTGTTCTATTTTGTAAAAAGTTACCGCAGTTTGAGGATATATTCGTTTATCATAAGGGAAATGAATGAGCCTGTGCTGGCATTTCGAAGCAAAACCTTTTACAACTAATTATGCCAATCTTCTTGTGCATGTCAAAGCTTTTCTACAAAGTTTCGTTTATATGTGTTAAAACTAATCTATATTTTTGTTAACGTTCTTATGGTCAACAGTCGTTGCTATGGCCGTTGCTACGTAAATAACCTTATACCACTCTGTGCCCTCCTGAAATTTCACAGTCATCTAGAGGAAAATTTGGCAAGACCATTTTAAAATGTTTTTGACAAGTGAACAAGGGTCTTAAATCTTGTATTTTCAAGAAATTGAATTTTCCATGGAAATCACCATATTTTAGGGTACCATAGCACCTTAACAACCTCACGAGAGACACAAAAAGGCCGGAATCTTAGTCAAAAAGGCACGTTACCATGGCAATGACAAGGACATTTTGGATGAATTGTATTTCACCCAATGTTCTGTACCATAGCACAGGCTAAGTTTTTTTTATTTAATTGGTAGATTCGGTATAGAGCAATCAATAATATATTGAAATTCTATTTAAATAATATAATGTTTCTGTTAAGGAAATATCAGACCAATAGCTTCGAGGCATAAACACTCTATTGTCTTTATTGTTCACGAGTAAATTTTATTTCTCACGCTAGTTCAAAAATCAATTAGACTTCAACTGAATTATTTTCAAGATTTCGAGATAAAAGCCTTAAAAGCCAAATATAAAATTTTAAAAAGAAAACAGACAAAAACCCTTAACACAGTTTTAGTTGTTTGTTTTCTACAAAACGGGCTTACTATTGCGTCACGTGATCAATTTAAACCAATAAGAATCGGAGAAAATTTAGTGCTGAACTATTACGCGCATAGAATTCGAGATCGAATAATTTAACTTTCAATCTACTAGTCGTTGGAAGCTGTCTATTGCTATATTTCTTTTATTTCATTTACATTTATTTTTTTTTCATACAACAACTTCTCCTCTCCCACTACAGTTACCATCAACTACGACAATTAGGAAAGATGGCATATCGCACAATATGTCTGCTTACCTTGTGTTGCGTGAGCACCTTCCTTATCATTCAACAGGAGCAAGAGCACTAACAAGAGCATTTTCATGATGTAAAAGTCTTTTTTGTTGCACATCTGTTATCTTTTACTTGTTAAATGCCATTTCTGCAGAAAATTGATTATTAAGTTAACTGGAAGAACGCCTGTCAAAGATTTTTGGAGAGGGGAAAGGCGCAACGGTGTGAATTGTTAGGTAAGATCAAAAGAGCGCGACATTAACATATCAACGTCACCTATGTGAATTTTCAGAGGGGCCCTGCATATCAAAAAAGGTAAGAGTTAAGAATCTAAAAACGTTAGCTGTTCTACATTTACAAAGTTAAACTTCAGAAATATTTTATAGCAATTTTTCATCGTTAAAGTTAAGAATACATCTATTATACAGTAAATTTAGAAAATACTCTTGAGGCGTCGTTTAAAAGTTGAAAATGTTGGAACTGTTCCTAATTGCATCATATAGTAAAGCATTTCAATCTTTCGTTAGTTTAATTATTATTTTTCAAGGTTACTTATTTCAAATCTTCAAATCATGAGCACGAGTGATCAGTATTTTCTCGTATAAAGAGTTTAAACAAGGACTATGAAATTCAAACTTTTAGTGGAATGGCAATTTCGATATCTTGATATCCCGTCAAAAAGTCAACCGTTATTCATCTCCATCGTAGTAATTTGGGTTCTTCCCTAAAATACTTATTCTATTTTGCTCTGCGCAATCTCTAACTTTTTGTCTAATTAATTGGTATATTTGGTGGCATTTACAGCGAAAAAATTCCATAATCAGCCAGCCGGCAGTATCCCTTTAAAACCTTGAAATTACAAAGGTTTCGTGCCTTTCACATTAAAAAGTTCTCTAGTCATTTTTTTCCATGTCCATGTTTCGCTTTACAGAGAATTTCGACACAGATAAATGATCCGCTTCATGGTGACTGTAAATTCTATAATCTGGTAAGAAAGATACTCAAGAAATGATGAAAGAGAACACGAACTATGAATGCTGCGTTTCTATAACTCGTTCAAGTTTGGGAGATCACGGAAAAATTGTTGAAACAGTCGCTTACTACTTTTTCTTCTTCTCATGACATTTGTTGCTTTCCTAACTACCACTTAAGTTTCTACAATTCAATTCAAACCACAGATAAATTTCTGTACTTCAGCATTTGTTTATGATATCAGTAAAGAAACATCATGCTTACCTGAATATTCCATAAGATAAAATATGAGGAAACTTCAAGCAATAAAGTACTGAATCGCAGCAAACAGGAAAGAGGAAAAATATAAACATATCCAACAACTCGACAGGAGCGTAATAAGTTGATAGCAGCTGATGACAAAAAGGGAAATTGTGGTGAGGAGAAAGATGGAACCAAATGCCATAAACAGACATCATATGTCATCTATCGCGGAGACATGTTATGATGAGTGCAAATCACCTGCTTTACTTGAAATGCGCCATTCGTCAAGACCGAATTAACGTTAATGGTCATCAAAGGCTCGTGTTCATATTAAACAAATTTACAAGCATCTTAAAGTACCTGAAAGTTTAGTTTTGTGATATTTATTGGTACCTAGATGGCTTATTGCGTATGACAGATATTGTGTACACAAATAAGTGTGGCGTTATACGTCAATCTTCCTTAATGGGCTATGGTTTGGAAGGTAATCATGGAACATTTTGTCCACTTTTTATAGGCTACTGTATGGGAAAAGCTTACATAAATAATTTTAAACAGGACTATTGGAAGAGTTTTACAACGTTATATAATTATATGTTGGAATGATTGGTTCATTTATTGACTGAGCGAGCAAGAGATCACTCGCCCACTTAATTAACTTGTACCACCCAAACTTGTCGTAGTAAATGGATTTTATATTCAAGTTAGATGTAGTGTTTATTCAGGATCATTTCGACAAATGCCTAGCAAAAATACTGGATGAATATTAATTCTGCAAATTAATTCAACAAGTCAGTAAGCCCCCTACCAGGTGGTCCTGAGTTTATAGAGTTTATAATCGATTCTCGTGAAATTCTTGGCCTTTTCGTATAGAATAAAGTTGAAACTTCGATTAAACGCTTGTGTGGATACAATATTTTTATTCCTTCTTCAATTGCAAGTATGTGCCCTTAACATAACTCGATCCAAAACTTGTCATGTTTAATTTAATTCGACAAACAGTGTTCTAAAACAAAAACGAGCAGATCATTGTTCTAACAGAGAGGATCGAGCTACGTTCGTAGCGACCACAGATAAAAATTGCAACTTTTGAATTCTCTCTCCGTTTAACGGAATAGCACGACAAAGAGATATCATATACTTCATATTGCATTACTCGATGATCTGAAGGCTTATGCCATAGAGAGCGCCAACGAAAAGTTCAGTGAATAATTCATATATATAAAAAAGGAAATTTAAATAAAAGCAGAAGTCGTTCTCAAATTTCATCTTTTTGTCTGATATCTTTCGTCCCACGCCGAGAGCTCTATCAAAAAAGCACGTTCTTTGATGTGGATATTTTTTAGAGCTAAGGCAGCCGTCAAAAAAATACAGCAAACACCAGACGTGCGGAGAAAGAGGTTCAGCTTGGAAAAAAAGCAGGGAAAGTACTTATCGGCTCGCAATTTAATTAAACATCCGCTTTCTCTAGATCACCAACAGAAAATATAGCCAACTAAGTAAACACCTCGAGTTTAACAAGCACGATCACTGAATTTAATTCCATCAGCCACTATTAGCCACTCTTCCTGTTTGTCTTTTTGGATGCTGGAATCCAGTCCCACTCTGAGATCGCGATCGGAAGGGTCAACCCCAAAAATCTCCACCACTCTGGCTAGAGGGTCGCTGTAGGCACAGCAGTGAAATTTTGCTTTTTTTTTCATTAGTTAATCAGAACTGAAATAAAATAGAGGGTTTTTACATGAGGTATTCTTGGTGAATAACGATAACATCGAGAATGGCGGTGGAAAGAAAAGTACTGCACAGAAAAAGGAAATTACATGTGCGTAAGACGATCAGCTTTTGCCGATTGTTTTTTTTCTTAAGATTCGTTAATGATGATTACAGATAAACGGGACTTTCTGTCAGAAGCTTACTGAACTGTCTTACTTGCCTTAAGCTTGCCTCAAGTTATGTCTAGTAGAATTAACGTGACAGGTCATTTAAAGGCAATGTATTATATAACATTGCATTGCATCGCGTCTTACTGTATTCTATTTTGGTAAAATTTTGCGGCAACTTTATTTCGGGCGTGTCGAGGCCTGTTAAAGCAACTCCGCTTCTACTTCTTTGGACTCTGAAAACAATGAAATTTATGTGATAGGCTACCATTTAGGATTACGGTTTTCGCTTCAACCGTTACAGCTTGTAACAGATTCTCATTGGGGCCTAGTGCACGTGCGTTTTTTATGTTAATTTCTGAATTTTTTTTTTCGGATGCATTTTTTCCATTGTCTGCTGTTAGTTGCAATGATGTGTCCGTTTACGACCAAGACTTATAACACTTATTAAGTCAAGACTAAGCTTTACTTGCTTCGAAATTAAGAACAGACAAAAAAATGACAGCTAAGGAGAAAGACATGGTTAACATGTACTGGAGTGTTGAATAGAAAACTTTTCTTCCAATGAAAACTTGAAGGAAAGAACATATCAGGAATGTCAAAACATGTGCTAATGAATCAAACATTGGAAACATGCGTGGTCATTCGATCATCGCATAGATTTTGATCATTCTAGTGTCATCGACAAAGGCTCTATTCGCAATAAAAAAAAACTTTGGAGGCTTGGCACACCTCTGCTACCAAATGATGCTGACAATAATTCTAAGAAGATTTCAAACCAGTATAGTGTTGCTTTTAAAAAAAATAGTCACCTTATTAACACATTACTTTACTTTTGTTCTTCTTATTTTTATCTCGCCTTATTTTTCTTTTAGTATTTTCTAGCCAGACAACGTTTTTATTGTCATTTGGATTAAGTCTCATCCTGGCTCCCTTTCAATCTTTAATAGAAATAGCCTGAGTTACTACTTTGCAGTTTTTGGCAAGCGCTGCTTCGGAGAAGGGAAGAGAACTAATTCAGCTGAATGCAGACAATCATTTAATGTTGTCTGCAATTGAAAAGTCACATGTAACGATGTTAAATGGAAAATCTAATGAAATATATAACTGTCCCCACAGTGAACATTCAGAAGAAAAAGAGCTTTAGCACCTCATCAGTCGCATATTTTAGACCACGCACTCTGTGTGACTTGAAAAAAAATGTTTTATTGGTGAGTCAGGACGCGCCTAGATTTGCCTTTGTGCTTGCGAGCACGCTCAAGTTTGTAAAGTTTTCTCTCAGTAGTGTAATATTCCTCTCTAGGTATTGTTATTCATGAGATGTAAATAAGGTTTGGGGAAAGTCGCTCTGGCCTGGGAAGAGCCCAGAAACAGGCGAAAATGAAGGTACATGATACCACCAGACTTACAAGAGAGAGGGAGGGTGGGAGGACAAAACATGACCACCCGCGTTCACTTTCTCTATTTGAGTGACAGGGTGTGGTACAAAACACTCCGTTATATTCTCTACTTGCACAAATCCCATAACACACCTTTTTTACCCCCCAGAATTTTGCATAACCATTGTTTGCAATTTCTCCTGGGACATGAAGATGTCCGAAGAGAAATCTAAAACAATGCATATGCAATTTTATTTTTTTGAGGGGTGCAGGGGGGGGGGGGGGGAAAAAAGGGATATTTAATTTTTTTTTTTAGAGAATATTTAATTGTTACAATCCCAAGGGAGCTAATTACCAATGCAAATCTGAGTTTGCATAGTGCGATCATTTTATTTACTAAACACCGGGACTATCTGTGTCATTTTTCTCTATAATTGGACCCATTGTATTGATGGCTTTAGACTTTTATTACAAAGGTATGTTAGAAAAGGTAACGATGCAAAGAATCCAGCAGTTGTCACATTTTGTTTGTTACCGAAAGAACCCAGTTAAATGCAACGCAGTATGGATTAAGCAAAAAACCAATACGATGCACGACACTGTCGAAAAGTCGTTTAAAAGGCTTAAATGCTCTGAGAAGTGTCAAATGTGACACTTTTCAGAGTATTTAGCCTCTTAAATGCAACGCATGCGCAGTTGCTCAAAAAATTGAGACCGATTGCTTTTGCCGAACCTTGCTGATTTCTAACAATCCAGTGGTAAGAATTTTAAGAAATTTGGCGAAAAAATAGTTCAGAAACTACGTGAATGATGTAGTTCAAAAAATCTGAATTTTGACATAGGGAATTCCTAATACAGAAAACGATTTACGGCGAATTACGAAAATTGCCTATGTCAAAATTTTATTAATACAGCGTTTAGCGAAGGGATTTAATGTTATTTCCTTGTGAGAAAACGATGACAACACGCCAACGACTAGATTTTTTCAATATAAACAAAAACCGTTTTTAAGGCTTGTTTTTAACGAGCCCCGTTGCCATGGCAACAACACACACCCTAACCAAAATGCGAGAATCAATACTTCTGTGGTTGTCCTTGACTCTTGAAAAAAGCGGGCGCCAAAGCATAAATAGTTTTAAAGTAATGGTGAACTAACGTTGACTGGCTTTCGAACAACCCGGCCCTGGCGTTTTTAGAGCGAGCGAAAGCACAAAAATAAACAATATGGGTAGTAACGATAGACGCAACATCAGGATTCAAGGCATAGTTTATTTAAAGTTCAAAAAATGGACGGCCAAAGTATTCAAAATATCAACAAAAAACTCAACTTGATGTGTATAACTTGTAAGAAAACAAATTTTATTGTTTTTCTTTGCCGTGTAACAAACAGTAAGAAAATTGAATACGCCAAAATAAGTCAATTTTTGACTTCAGAGGACACAACGAAACCCAGTAAAACAGAGTTTCCATTCTTTTACTATAATGGATAACATTTAAGAAAGCACCAGAAAAAATGGCGAAAAACAAATCCGATAATTTTTTCGCTGCCCGACGAATACAGCGCAATGAGAGAAAGATGAAAGTTGTACATCAAAAAGACGACAAAAACAAGGCAATTATGATAAATTATTTTTCAACTGTACAAATTTAGTGCCAACTTAGTTCTTTCCTCAGGAGTTCTGTAAATGAACTATGCAGAAATCGTCTAATTTTAAAAACTAAAATTAAAATACGAAAAATAACCCTAGTAAATAATCTAGCAGGCCAACTGCCCAGTGTATCTCAACAGTTTAAGCATCTAACCTGTGCAAGGAGGTTCATGAGTTCAACTCCACTCTGGAACTCAAAACTGTACTAACTATTTATTAATAGATTTTGATACTTTTATTCATCACCTCCCTGTGTATGTGTAGCATAAGCATGGAAAGTTTAAAACATAAATAGAAATAATAGTCAGGCAACTTTATTTTCTTGGTTTGGATATGGAACCAAGCAAATGGAATAGCCATTTTAGTTACCTGGCCATGAATACAAGCAAGGCTGGAGGTTACCTTCCTTTGAAACAGACTTGTCTGCTTTTCTCATGTAAATGCCACCTAGCTAGCACAAGGACAACATGATTTGCATAATAAAAGCAGTGAGGTTTGTTTTGAAACAAGGTCAACTTCAGCCTTGCTGCCATTCAGTATGGCGGTGCGTGACATAGAACCACCCTGGGCTCTATAAATTTGTTCAAAATAATTCGAGGAATGTCTCAGGTTTGGGAAAATGCAGATTTAAAAATCAATGAAGTGTAATCTTTATTAGTCTCCTATAACATCACAATTTCTTGACCTAATCCACTGAATAGTTTTCGGATAATTTTTTTATTGCTTCAGGATTGCGTGACAGTAAAATCCATGCCAAGAGTTGTTTTGCTGGGGTCAACTCATGCATTAGTTTCTTTTATCTTAAATGTAGAATGCTTCGCTACATGGGTTTCATTCTTGAGAAGACACATACCTGTGTTACAAGAAAATAACGAGAGAATGTTGTTTAGTTCGAGATTTTAACTTTATTGCACGTTACGAAGATTCTCAGAGCGTTTTACTTAGGTGTACTCGAACAGATACATTCGTAAACAACAGAAACATATTCTCTAACCTTTCAGGCAAACAACTTCCATCCTACAATCAAATTTACGGCTGAAATCTCAGAAACAGAAACTACATTCTTGGACACAAAAATATACAAAGGTGTCAGATTCAACAAGGATTCTATCCTTGACGTGCGAACACAATTCAAGTCTACAGAGACCTTCCAATACACGAATCTCTATTCGTGCCACCCACCAGGCGTCACAAAAGGTGTTGTTAAAGGAGAAGCGCAAAGACTTCTAAGAACAAACTCCTCTGAAATCACTTTTGAGGAAAACATGAATAATTTTTCAACACGCCTCAAGAATAGAGATTATCCAGCTACAACTGAAGAAAAACATCACTCAGAGATCAATTTCTCTGACAAAAAGAAAGCACTAGAACAGAGCAGTAAAAATGCACGCAAGGAAATACTACACTTTGAAACGCAATACCACCCTGCCTAACCTCAAGCCTAACCTCAAGAACATACTCATGGGGAAATGGCACCTTATACAGAACCAACCATATCTGAGAAATATCTTTAAGCAGCCTCCCCTCATTTCATATGGCAAAGGAAAATCCTTGAAAGACACTCTAGTAAGAGCTAAACTATAAAGGCTTACGGAGCAACACTCTCCGTGCAGAATACCATCCGATTTACAACCCTTTCGTCTTCATAAAAATAAGCAAATGATCTTCGAAAGGCTTGCTCTTATGGTCTAGTGTGACTGTGACCTGATAGATCATGATACCATAGGGCAATCATGTTCCTGGTGACTTGTTATTTTATATGTTCCTGTTTCTTACAGGAAGGATGATTTGAAGAATGCGAAGTTCTTTGGATGGGGGATGATCGTTTCAGTCGATCATAAATCTAATGTTACTTAATGACTTGTAGCTGAAAAAGAAAACAGTTGAAATTATTGCTAAAATGCAATTGTTCTCTTGCGTGACAGAAAGCATTATCATCGAAGGTCTTGTGTGACTGTGATATTTAAGATCGTGACAATCATGATAACCATGTGCCTGTTGACTTTTCTTATTCAATGTTTCTGTTTATCTTCTTAAGAATAATTTGAATATTGAAGTTTTTCGGATGAGATGATAATTATGGCTGGAAATAAAGCTGTTGAAATTATTGCTAAAATTCAATGGTTGGTTTCTCAGAATGTATAAAGCGTACTGTTTCTGTTGTTAAGAATCATTCTTTGGAAGAGAGATGATCGTTCCAATCGACAATTGTAGCTGCTGAATAAGGCTGTTGAAATTGTTACTAAAAGAAAATTGACCCTTTATCAGAAAACAATAGTGTATTTAAAGTGACAGCTCCTAGAGTGGCACCTTGAATGACGGAAAGCTAGCGACGGAAAAACGTATGTACTTAGTAGGT
>JAEMPF020013318.1:0-17500 GCA_022496165.2 Catalaphyllia jardinei
TAACATTATCCAAGGTATGGCGACTATTATTCATGATTATTCTGTTATCGGATAACTCATTGGGTATAATAGACGGATAAGTGGATAACATTAGCCAAGCTAATCATCTTCAGTAAAGGTTATCTCTGATTGGCTCTAATGGACGATAATGGCGGATAATGAATAACAGTTTTTAGTACCAATTATAATGAAAAAGTACCAATTAATTTGAAAAGGTGTTGGTTGTATTTTCCAGGCTTCTTAAATTTAATTAACTCTTTGATATAATTAGGGGCATGCCCATGAACAGCCTTATATGTAATTAAAAGAATCTTAAATAATATGCGTTCACGAATAGGCAGCCAAATGAAGTTTAAACAGTAAAGGTGTTATGTAACAGTATTCACTGGCATTATATACAAGCCTAGCTCGGCATTCTGTACTCTTTGAATTTTTTGGATTTGATAATTAGGTTAACCTAGATATAGACTATTACAGTAGTCAATTCTACTGTAAATTAATGTATGGATAAGAATTTCTACTGATTCTTGTGTATTCTACGAAGATTATACAAGTGATAAAATGCAATTCTTCATGTATGCTAGTAAATCAGTTTTAAATTGAGAGAGAACCTTTCTCTAAATAAGTCAAATTATTGGACAAATTCCGAAGCCTTTGATTGCCACGTGATTGTATTTAGCATGACTAGAGAATTGAAGCGTAAAAAAGTAAGTCTAAACCATCGGCTAACTTATTAAGCTGCCAGGTTTTCGGTTCTAACATCTATTTTTACAAATACAAACGAAGCGTGACACACCATTAAATGGTGTCAAATGTGAATAAAAATACGCCAGCAAACCAGCTTCAAATTGAGAGAAATCCTTTTTTCTTTCTCTAATAACTCAAATTATTAAGCAAATTACCGAAGCCTTCGATTGCCGTGTGATCGTATTTCGCACGACTGGAGAATCAACAGCGTAAGTCTAAACCATCGGCTTACTTCAAAAATCTGCCAGGTTTTTGGTTCATTATTTAAAGTCCAGGGGCCCGTTTCTTGAAAGCCCCGGTAACTTAACAGGCCTGAAATCATGTTTTGAAATCAGTCTCAAGAAAAGTATAGGGTGTGTTCTGACCTCTAATGGAGTCCATTTTTTTTCTTTAGCTGATAACATTACTGTACCAATTTCAATATATTTGAAACCCCCATCCTTAAAGGAAACCAAAACAACTTTGCGGGCCCGGTAATTACTGGAAGCTTCAAGAAACGGGCCCCAGAATCCATTTTGACAACAACAAACAAAGAATAAACCATTACATGTGGTGAATTTGAATAACAATACGCTAGAAAACCACAAGTACTCTTTTATGAGAGAAAACCTTTGTCTGAAAACAAAAGTCAAGGCTGAGAGTTTCTCACGTATTGTAGGTAAATTTGTGTGCAATTTATGCAATTGGTGTATTAGTAAATGAAACTCGCAATTATCGTTAAAAAATCTTTACAAATCATTTAAACTGATCAAACTTGTATAAATGAAAGTTCTCCTTCTGAGAAGGATTCGAGTGGATAAATCCTACAACTGAAGTAATAAACCATAGTGTGGTTGAATGAGCCAAATCTGAATTTCAAGAATTAGTGCAGTCTGTATCCCTAATTTATTATCTTTCTTTTTCCATTTTTAAATAACAAAGGAAGAGAATAAATTAGGAATAGAAAGTCATGCAGACGTCACTGACACTTGAATCTCCGTTTTGGCAAATTGAATTTCAAGCAGTTCCAGGGTTAAATTCTGATACTTAAAAAAATTCTTCCAGTTTTGGGCATTTTCTCAGAATGGAGTAGAGACACTTCGCTTTGCCAAACTTGGACTCATCAATCTCAACAGTCACAAAAAGAGGCGAAATGACCGGTTACCTATCCAAGATACGTGTAATGTTATTTTGAGGACTTTGATCCTCACTTGTTAATTCTTGGGCTTTGATCCAAGATAATATTACGTTCTAAGTCACTACGCCCAAATGAACGTAAATAATTTTCCTCTTAAAAACATAAATAAATGAATACAACAAATTGATGGTTGGATGCTCAGGCAGTCCAACAGCTGACGTTTATTCAAGATTCACACCAACAATCATAACACAAATAAACTGAATCGGACTAAATAAATGCCAAGCCAAGCTGGCATACCTTCTGCAGTATCGGCCTTCACCGACCGTGAAGCTTGAGCACTCTTTCTGAGAGATTAGGATTATAACTAATAGCAGAGGTGGCTCCACCAGACCTTAAACTATGAAGACAGTACGATTTATGATCCACCCCTATTTCCTTAAGGCACTCTTTGAAGATTTCCCTACATCTGGTATACGATAATTTAACTCCATATAACTTGTAAGAATTGGTGGACTTACCGGACGGAAAACAGCAACTGAACTAGATATATACCTTTCTAAAATTGCAACCGGGCAATACATGCTAGTTAACCTCTCAATGTAAACATAATTGCCTTCATGATAAATGTCATTTTTAGCCCTGGGAACAAACACTCTAAGATGATGAGGAAAAAATTCAAGATGCGTGGGCGCGATGTTACTAAGTTCATCATAACGAAAAAACCCTGCAAATCCTAACGAGCAGATACAAGCAACGCACATGTCTTTAAGATGGGCAGAAGGACCACCAAACTTATCAATAATGCTCTTAATAATCTCAGCGGATAGAAGCACCCTTTTAATACTGACTGGCTTATCATGCTTAGCAGCCTCCAGCAAATTATGACAAATAGAACTATCCAGCGGATTGGCACTGTTACTTAGACCGAAGGAGTGAAACCACTTAAGAGCTGTGTGAGTCACAACTAGAGGCATATGAGCTAGAACTCTCATAAACCTTAAAAAGATAAGCAACTATAAACGTAACAGGAAAAGGAGGCACCGGCCGAACCCCGGAAAAATTACAATATTCAATAAACTTCAAAATCTATCTCTTCATTGTAGAGTCCGCTTTTGACTTCAGTTAAGTCGAAATAAGCTTTCCGAGGTCTGGCTTTACATTAGCCTGTATGCACCTCCTACCGTGGTCTGAGAGAACCATCTGTAATGAGAAAACAAAAGAAATAACAGAAAATATGGACCCACACTGAAAACAGTCACATGCTGCAAAAATATTTCTGTCCGAACATGACAAAACGGTTAGCGCCTACACAAAAACATTGCAATAACACCAAACCAGGCCAGTGCCTATCCACAAAAACATTGTGACAGTACCAACTCAGGCCAGTGCCTCTTATTACCAAAAACCGTTGTGACAATACCAAATCAGGCCAGTGCCTCTTATCCACTGAAAAATACTCGGACAAGTGTCCCATGTAAATAAAGCTATGGAGACTTGATAGGAACAGCCAAGATGAACCCAGTGAACCGATCACTACTCAAAAATGAATTGGTGTTACATCCTTGCTCTAAAGTGGTAGCACCAAAACACTTCCTATCTACTACAAATCTAGAAAATTTTCTAGAAATAATGGGCCAGAAATATGATGAGGGCCAAAAGGGCACGACTATAGTGGCAATGGCCTTCGAAACGTGCAAATAATGAATGGCTCTAGCAATCAGGCTTACAGGAGGGACAACAAGGCAATTTTTGCCTTCCAAATTTTGCATGAAAAAATCTTCCCCCGCTACAACCTGGGTTCCAAAATGTAGAGAAAAACTTGCCAACCTTCTTATTATAATAACTAGCAAAACAATCCACCGAATGAACCCCCAGCTTTCCTCTAAAGTCATGAAACAATTGGCTAAAATCTGCCAATCATCTATGTCAATGATTCGGCTACTGTAATCGGCTCTCTCAATTTCAGTGCGAGGTATCCACTGGACCTCTAACTCTATACCGTTATTAGCACAGAACTGAAAAATCTTCAGCGCAATAGCATGTAAATCACTTCTCATACTTCCTACTTGTATGATTTTACATGCACTTTGACTATCAGAAAACCACTTCACATAAGAGCCTATAAGTAAGGATAAAAATTAATGTAAAGCGAACAATATGGCAGATAACTCCCTTTATGTAGAACTTTTTCTACATTCTTCCAAATCCCATTGCTTATTACAAACTTGCTCGCCATTAATATCTAGGTGAGCGCCGCACCCTGTGCCGCTTACATCCGAACATACTACATAATTAGACATTCTATATGGAGAATCCGCCACTACCCTACAATTCAGACGTTTCAAATTAGCCTCCCAAAAATACAGTTCCCTAACACAATATTGATCAAGATAAAACTTGGAGTCCCAATCCTGGGCAGAGGCAACTGAAATTGAGCAGTACCTCGTCATGATTCTGGAAATATCACCAAAAACTGCCCCACCAGAAACCGCCCCACCAGAAATAATCCTTCCCGTCGTTCAGAAATAGTAATAGTTCCGTTAATGGTGTCCCATACAATCCCCAACCATTCAAGAACTTGACCCGGGTTGGTGATAAACCCTGATTTCCTTAAATCAGACCAAATATTGGTAGCTTGGACTGCTCATGCATCATGATCGGAATCTATCAACCAGCCATCATCAAGAAATAAAGCAATATTAACACCGTTGAACCTCCAATACTTCTCAAGCGGTTTAAGACATTTTGTAAAAATGTACGGTGCAGAAGACAGACCAAAAGGAAGAACTGTAAACACAAAATATTGTATGGGAGCTTCCCCTGGAAACTTCCATGCAAACCCCAAAAACCTCAGATGATCTGGATGAATTTCAATGTGATGGTAACCGCTTTGAAAATCAAAAGTTATCATAAAAGAACCCTTTTGGAAATAGGATAAGGCAATCTTCCAATCCTCGTACTTGACTCTACGCTAAAAAAGAAAATTATTGATGTAACGGAGATCAAGAATTAGCCTCTTTTTACCGTTGGGCTGTACGGAAACACTCAAAGGATTGACAACGTCAGGTGGGCTGTTCAGTTCTATAACCCTACCAGAATGTAAAAGCTCCAAAATGGCTTCATTAACAAACTCTGAATGATCCAAAGCTGATCCATTATTACGGGAGGTTAACCCAGGGGGGTTTGCTGAAAAGGTAAACGGTAACCCTCGCATATAACTGATAATATATATCGAGGGGCACCTATACTGCGCCAAAACTCTACGTGTCTTCTAGACTACCCTTGACTTGCGACAAAGCTGTCGCACTAGATTCTTCAAACTCACAAGCTTCTTGTACCTCTGAGAGTTGTGCAAAAACAAAACGTCATCACCTCCGTCACTTTGAGCTTCCATCGGCAAAACCTCCTGCTCCAGGTCTGACAACTGGGGCACTGCTCGAATAATAGACGCCCCTCCTGTTTGAGGTGACAGGCAACTGGAGTCAGCAGTCATTCGCCCAGTGTCCTGGATGGTTGCAACGGTAGCAGCAGCCAGCAATTGAAGCATATTCTGAACGGCCTAAAATAATCGAAAAATAAATGAAATCAGGGAAATAGGTTGGACCGGGCGGGTGGGTGGGAAATCAAATAAACGCCAGGATGGAGAACGCGAGCAAGAGGAATCTAGCAACTCTTTGAAGCCTTAAATACTAAACACCAACCAATCACAAAATCCCTGGAGACATGCCCTTACGGCGTGCTCCAACAGAACACGAAAAAACCAAGTGCTAACGAACTGTATCAACTTCATACAAGCAGAAAATACAATTTTGACGACTTCAGTCCTCACTTGTTAATCCTTTGGGGTTTGAGCAAAGACAATATTATTTTCAGCACTTCAATCCTCACTTGTTAATTCTAGGGTTTCGATCCAAGATAATATTATTTTGAGGACTTTGATCCTCACTTCTTAATCCTTGGGCTTCTATCCAAGATAATATTATTTTGAGGACTTCAATCCTCATGTGTTGACTCGTGGGCTTCGATCCAAGATAATATTATTTTGAGGACTTCAATCCTCACGTGTTAATTCTTGGGCTTCAATCCAAGATAACATTATTTTGAGGACTTCGATCCTCACTTGTTAATCCTTGGGCTTCGATCCAAGACAATAATATTTTGAGGACTTCAATCCTCACTTGTTAATCCTTGGGCTTCGGTCCAAGATAATATTATTTTGAGGACTTTGATCCTCACTTGTTGTTACTACTTAGGCTTCGATCCAAGATAATGTTATTTAAGCCCATTCTTGGGCTTCAACTCAATGTATTATTATTTTAGGACTTTGATCCTCACTAGTTGCTAATTCTTGGGCTTCGATCCAAGATAATTTTGTTTGAGGACTTCGCTCCTCACTTGTTGCTAATACTTGGACTTCAATACAAGACAGTTTCAGTTGAGGATTTCGATATTTGCTTGTTAATTCTTGAGTTTCAATTCACGTCTATTCTAAAAATTGAGGGCTTTGATCCTCACTAGTTATTGCCCTTCTATTCAGGTCTTCAAGAGGGTTTTTAGGTTCTCCTACAGTGGTTTGCATGGGCACAACTTCACAGTACTTCGAGGGCTACTGGCTTTTCCTTTCACGTTCTTTTCAGATGCCTCCTAAACATGCAAAGCGGAAGGCAGCAACTTTGGTCACCCATAGGGGGTCCAAGTGTTGACCAACGTGGCACAGTGCCACTGCTGTTGACCATCCCTCTGAAACAAATGTTACGGGAGGACAGTCAGCTGGAGGAAGTCAGGTTGGCAGTCAACCAGAGGCTCCTGCAGGACACAGTACCTCAAGTCAAGATGTTCTGCCTGTACTTTCTAGTGACATAATCACCCAGATCGTGACCTGTGTTACACAGGAGGTTACCAGCCAGCTGGCCCAGGTTCATGCTCCAACCATTCTTCCTGACCCAGCAGCCCCACCAGCTTCGCTTTGTTCACAAACTACAGCTATGGCTCCAGTCCAGCCCTCATCTCTGGCTCCAACACACCAACTTGTATCCCTGTCCTCAGTACAACCACAATTGTCAGAGGTCCCAGTCTGCTCTCTTGGTGATGCTGCAGTTAAATCCTCAGTAAATAGGGTTTTTAGCCACCTTTCAGTCACCTCTTCTGCCCTACCTGTTGATGTGCATGTCTCAGAGAAGCTGAAGAGCAAGATATGGGCAAACGAACATATTGACTTTGGCTCATTGCTTGTTAATCCATTGTTTGAGAATAAGTATCATGTCACCTTTCAAAATCCTCAAGGAGGCCTAATGCCTTCTTTGAGTTTAGAATCTGTAGTGAAAGCCAAACATATTATCTCTATTGAAGTCTGGGATGAGGCGTTAAGTAGAATCTTTGTAGACGTTTTCAGCCAGAAATATCCTCATGAGGCTTCTCATCTCATGAAGTGCAGTGAAATTGTTCATGACTTGGCCGTTAGGAGCCAGAACTGGCAGTATTATGAGGAGAATTTTTTAGGTCGCAGTCTTAACAGGCCAAGCAAAGGACCATGGATCAGTCCTCTGTGACAAGCCAGTCTCGTTCGGTACCATATTTCCATATTCCGAAGGGATTTTGCTATAAATTCTTGGTTTTCACCCACGTGACCTAAGACCTTGACAACCGTTGCTATCCGCCATGTTGGAGTCCCTGTAAGCGTAAACACTGGGTAGCGAAGCACTAATCTGACACACTCGAAGATGGTTCTTTGTATCGTTGTAGGCTGTAGCACGAAAACTAGTAATAAGGATGGCATAGGATTGTTCCGTATACCTGCAGTTATTCATAATCAAGGAGAAGAATACAAAAAGCTGACCGAGGAAAGAAGAAATGCTTGGATTTCGGCGATTAGTCGAGGTGATATTTCGTGCAAGGACATCTTGAAAACTGAAAGAGTATGCGGCAAACATTTCATTTCGGGGAAGCCTTCTATGCTGTGGGATAAATATAACAAGGACTGGAAACCTTCAAAAAATCTTGGGAAACAGGAATATGTCCAGAAAAACCTCGAATCTGCCGAGAGGAAAGCCGAAAGAACGAAACTCCAAGCCCAAAGTCGCGAGCAAGCACTACAAGCTGAACGCATCAGAAAGCAGGAAGAACAAGAGCGGAAAGAGCGCGAGGCAAGAGAGTTTGGATTGCAAGAAGAAGCAGCACGCGAAGCACGACAAGAATGGGAAGAATTACTTGAGAGACAAGCAGCAAAGAGACTTAAAATAAATGAAAACGGCGAGTGTGTTTCTGACATTGACTTCACACCTGACCCCACTGAGAACTTTGCTACGGCCGATCGGGAGGATAGCGAAACTCAAACAGAAGAGTTTGATGACATGTTTTGTGGCAGTAACTATTGTGCACCTAACCAGGATTTCTTTAAATCCGATGATAAAGTACGTTTTTACACGGGTTTGCCGTCCTACGAAATCTTGATGGTTGTCTTCGAGCACGTGGCCAAGCATATCACACGCAACACACAGACACTTGATCGGTTTCAAGAATTCATTATCGTACTAATGAAACTTAGATTGAATGTTCCGCTGCAAGACCTGGCCTATAGATTTATGGTCTCTCGTTCTACAGTTTCACGCATAATTAGCCACTGGTTGATTGTTATGGACACGTGGCTGAAAGAAATGATTTACTGGCCGGAGAGAGATGAACTATGGGCTACAATGCCTATGTGTTTCCAGTATTCATTTGGTAGGAAAATCACTGTTGTGATTGACTGTTTCGAGGTCTTTATTGACAAGCCTTCAAACCTCCTGGCAAGGGCTCAGACCTTTTCTTCCTACAAGCATCATAACACAATCAAAGTGCTAGTTGGCATAAGCCCTCAAGGGACCATTTGCTATGTGTCTGAGGCTTGGGGAGGAAGGACATCGGACAAGTTCCTGACTGAAAATTGTGGGTTTCTTGAGAAACTATTACCAGGGGACATGGTTATGGCAGACAGGGGGTTCACGATAACGGAAAGTGTTGGACTGAAGCAGGCCAAACTTGCCATTCCTGCTTTCACAAAAGGCTTGTCACAACTGGACCCAGTGGATGTGGAGCGCACAAGAGGGATAGCAAATGTGCGCATCCATGTTGAGAGAGTGATTGGTCTATTGCGAAGGAAATATACAATCTTGCAAAGCATTTTACCAATCGACTACTTAATGTGCAACCCAGATGGACCACCGGACTCTCAAGTCCCAATGATCGACCGCATGATTAGGGTGTGCTCTGCTCTCGTAAATTTCTGTCCACCAATAATTCCGTTTGATTAGTTTTATTGTGATTTTTGACCTAGTAAGATTGTCCGAAATGAAGTGATTTTCATCTGACTGCAAAATTATTACTAGGCTTGTAAGGTATAATTGACATTTTAACTAAAGAAAACAGTCAGTTTATTTTGCTTTGCAATAGTAACCAGTGCTCCTGGGAATTAAGGGACTAGTAGTATCTGAAAGCTTTTTTCAGACAGACAAAAATCACTCTAACGTACAAGGTGATATTTTTATGATAATACTGCACCCTTTAATAGGGGCACTATGCTGTGATAGGTTTCCCAACAAAAATTGATGCTCTCATCAAAATATTTGTTCTGGGGCAAATACAAAGTTTGAACGAAGCATTGCATGTTGGTAGACTACCGTATTGGAAAATAGTAGTCATCTGCAAAGGATGACTATTACAAAAATAACTTTTGACCAATGAGCGGGAACCAAAATTTAGTACTGTGCTACAGTTGGGCAAAGGGAACTGGGTAGGTTTGATTTCATGATTTGGTTGTACATATGTGCCTTCAAGTTTGGCTGTGCACAAAGTAGTCTATCTGATGTCTAGAATCTTCAGACTCTATTCACCTGGTTTTAAATTAGGATGTTCATTTCCTGTCAAGCAGATGAAAAATTTTAATCAGAAACCTTAAATGTCCAGAATCACAGCTGGGGTCTTCTTTGAATCACATTTTGTAGCAAATAGGGATTTTTTATTTTTTTGTATGGGCTTCCTGTTGAGCCAAGGAATTCAATTTCTGAATCCTTGCTCAGTATTTTCAGTGTTTTGCATTATTATATCAGGCCATTTCTTGCTAAGAACAAACCATAGTCCATATTTTATAATGTATAGACTTTTTTATTACAAATATTTATGCCTTTATTATATTAAAATATCTGCAACAAGCTCTACAGCTTAGACTATGGGGTGCGATGAAGTTTGTTCTTTAAGCTGAATGTTATATGTCAAAAGTGGGCCATGAAGAGTTGGAGAAGAGCAAAGCAAATTGCATAACATTTCTTATCCTGTGGGAGTGTTAAAGTGATCCTATCCAATATATGATGTTGTTTGTTCAGTGATATGCCATTTACTCAGGGTTCACACAGTCGTGGAATTCTGGATCGATAAATATTATGCTAATGGTCAGGGAAAAGTCATAAAATGTAACTTGGCCATTTTAAATGGTCAAATTCTTGTTAATGAAAGAACATGAAGGAGTTACACTGCTGCACTATCTCATAACTTGTTACACCATTCGAGCTATTTAGTCCTTGATTTCCTATTTTGATCCAGCAAAGGGTTGTGGAATTTTATCAGTGCATGGAATTTCTAAAAATGTGGAAACATTTCAATTTTTCCATTTTTCAGACATGCTGATAAGTGTGATCTCATTTTTGGGATATCAAATGTTATGTGAGTGGGGTCTTCCCCACAAACAAGGCATGTTGCTGTGGCAATGGCAAACACACCACAGTCACTCCCATTGCCTTGCTGCTGAGTTGGTACATACACCAGATCCCTCAGGCTTCCAGCTAGCATATCTTGGGTCTGATCTTCAACCTCAGATCGAATCACATGATTGTAGAGGCTGTCAAAGAGATGCACTGTGCCAGGTGGGCAGCCAATAGAGCTGACACACACCCAGTGATCTTTGCCTGTGTGGAGAATTTGCACGAACTCTCTAGTGACAATGTCGAAGTTCCGTACAGGACCTAATGTGGTGCGTTGAAATCCATCTAATAAAGGATTGACTTGCTTTAAAAGTACTTGAGCTTGGTGAATAATGTTACAGTCAAGCCAACCAGTTGGACTCTCTATTGTATCAAAGTCTGACGATGTAAGGTTCCCGAGTACACTTGACTTATCTGTCACCCCGATAAACACTCCTGTCATCACTTCATCATCCTCACTCTCACTGCTTGAACAGCTAAAAGAAGCACATGTGGTAGTTGGCTGCCGCTTACCAGTAGTAACTGTACGTTTCTTACAATTTGGGCATTGCCAAGTGGTTTTTGAGTTATTTGGCATTCTCGTAAGACTTAGACATGTGAGGTCGAAAAACCTCCCGCTTGTACAACCCTGGTTGTGGCACTGAACCAGTTTCTCATTTAATGTAGGTTTGACATCGCAGACACAGATCCTGTCGCATTTCATTGCTGCCTGGTTGATTACAGACTGTTGAGCTTTACGCGAAGCAAGGGACTTGGCCTTTCCTCTTTTGAACTGAGGAAGCCTACTGCAATGTGGGCAGTACCATGTTTTTGGCAAGGCCACTGAGTCTAGAGCCAAACAGGATTTGTGAAACTCCTTATAAGGGCAGTCAACATTACTGCATGTCACTGTAGCTGTATCTGCTTTAGCACGACAAAAACAAATTGCCCCAGGGTCTGGCATTGGCACTGGTACTGAAAGCCTGCGTGTGTACCAGCGCCCAATGATCTCAGGTAATACCGCAATCCTCCAAAATGCTTCCAATTTCGGAAGCACGCTGTCCTTGTGGTTTGTGTCTGGTAAAATACGCTCGGTGAATAAATACGCATTTAATTCACTGTCTATACCACACACAACAAAGTCACAATATTTCCTCTCAGGTAGCGTAAAAAGCTGCTGCTGAACTTGATAGTAGTAGTTATGTTATCGTTTTAGAGACAACTTCCCATTGATTTCCTCTAAACATGAGTGATTTTCTTCAGCGTACTTTTTGAAGTCACCATGTTGAAGAGTGAATGGGCATTTAACCTCCCCACATCCCAAGCCACAACAATCACAGGACACTAAGAAGTCTGGAGTTGCATGCAGAAAGGGGTATTCTTAGTTGATGAAAAGTCCACATCTCTCTAGTTTGAAGTTTTTATGTGCAGCCTTCATTTTGGCCTCGTAAGCTCTGGTAGCATAAGCTTCGTATTTGCATCCATGCTTGATGGCTTTGGTGTCGAGCTTATACAAGTTAGAATAGCAGATAGACTTGATGCATGATTGTGGGGGCTGTGCAAGGTTGCTGTGATATGCTGTTCCACTCACAGAGGCACCAATTCTACCTGCTCGATGGCGAAAAAATCCTGATCCATTAGCTTGGGTCCTGGAGTCTTTTTCAACTTTTTTGATCTCTTCATCAGAGACACACAGTTTAACACTTAAGCAAATTTTCAGTAATTCCTGATATCCCATATCAAGATAGTTGGTGTTAAACAAGTCTGATACAACAGGTACATTTCTGCTCTCAGCAACAAACTGTTGAGAGTAAGCCCGATTGAGGCTCAAAGCCACAGGCTTTGTGGAACAGTTACTGAGTTTTTCATACAAGCTTGACATTTCCTGAGCGATTTCCTGTTTTGTAGGTTGCGCAGCTGAAGCTCTCCCTGAACAAACTCGCTCTTGTGGCCTCTGATTAGCAATGTTATTGTCTAGGGAATCAATTTTCCGATCAAGATTTTGTTTGAGCTTTTGGGCAGAGGAAAAATCGATGTCTCTTACCCTTGCGTAGGGCACTTCATGTACATAGGTTGGTAGCAACCACGTGCATTTGACTTGCGTACAGCTCAGAGTCCCGTTTATGCGAATCGAGGCTTCCACATAGAACAAAACGCTAGCAATATGGGAACAAGATTCAGCCAAGCCGGCTTTACATCCCAAACAGTGCGCCGATAGCACAGTTCCGTCGTTTCCAGCAATGATCCAAATGTTTACAGGGGGATCATTCATTCTCTGCGAATGTCGCACCTTCCCAACAACCACATACCTCCCTGAAATTATTTTTCCTTGTACCGACATAATAAATCCCGAAACCATTTGATTATAAGCTTCAAGACTTTTGTAGGCTTTAAATTGCTGCTTCGTGTAGTAACTGGTCTCCAAAACCAGGTAAGAAACCAAATCTGCGGCTTCGATCGGAGGCAAGCACTCGGGATCAAACTGATCAATGGGGATACTCGCGGGGTCAACACCAACCACCGAAATCTTTTCTAAATATCTCTTCTTTACGTGACTGTCGAGACTTTGTCCATACATAGAAAGCACCGGCACAGCTTTAGATAAGTCGTCCAAGTCGTCCTTGGCCTTGATTTTCGAAGAATCCATGAAAAAAGGCTAAAGAAGTTGAGGTGAGATTCGCTACTTGGAGTGAATTTGCATGCATTACACAGCAGGGGAGGAACTCCAACATGGCGGCCGCCTAATTATGCAATGCCTGTGACGTCATGTGAAAACCAAGAATTCCATAAGGGTGCTGCCTGTTGTGGATGTGCCTTCAAGCACACTTGTTTCAAATGTGATGGAAATCACAAGGCTTTCTACTGTAATTTTTGTCCCCTCCCTGATAGAAAACCAACCAAATCTGTGCCCTCCCACGTCAAGTCTGCCAACACCAATTTGAATTGATAGGCTTTTATCTTTTCTTGATGGGTATACCCATTCAACTGTTAAGTATCTCAGGGATGGGTTCACTGCAGGTTTTCACCTAGATTATACAGGCCCACTCATTTCAGTCCGCTCAAATAAATTATCATCTGCATTGGAGAAAACAGAGGCTGCAGATGCTAGATTGGACAAGGAACTCTCAGCTCATAGGCTGGCTGGCCCATTTTCAGATCCCCCTTTTGAAAAATTCCATATATCACCCCTTGGTGTTGTTCACAAGAAGATATTGGGTGAATATAGATTAATCCAAAGCTTTCTATTCCATACATTTTACATCTGCTAGATGATTTCCTCACTGTTGCTCCTACTGAATCATTTATGTCCCTCTCAGTTAAGCATATTTTTGGATATGTGTTATCTCGGCATCCCTAAGCACCGGAAAAAAAAACAATAGGGCCATCGCAGACACTTTCCTTTGCAGATGTTGAGCTTGATTCTGGTCTTATGGAAGCTCACTTACCACTGGATGAAGTTGGCAAGTGGATAGGAATTCTATCCGATTCTCTTACATGGAAGAGGGTAACCTTGAAGGAAGTCCAATCTCTCACTGGACTGCTCTGCTTGTTCAGATATTGTTCCCGGGTGGGCCTTTCTACACTGCTTAATTGATTTGACCATTGGGGTGCATTCCCCAAATTTTTCTATTCGTTTGACTCCATTGGTTAAGGAAGATCTCAATGTTTGGCTTTCCTTTTCCTTTGTAATCGTAAGTCCCTTTTTCTCCCAGATGTCTGGAACAATTCTGACAAGCTTAGTTTGTATACTGACACTGCTGGCTCTATTGGTTTTGGTGCAATTTTTGGTCACAATTGGTGTTATGGGAGATGGCCGGATAATTGGATTGGAAAAAATATTGCAATTTTGGAATTTGATCCTATTGTTTTAAGTCTTAGTCTTTGGGGAGACCAATTATGTAATTAGTGTGTCCTATTTTTCACTGACAATGAGGCTTTGGTACATGTCATAAACAAACAATCTTGCAGTGATGTACCAGGAGTACATAATACATTGGCCGATTGGTTGCATCCTTCAAGAAAGTGGCCCCAGTCTACAACAGAGATCTCTCCCCCCTTGTTGCCTCATAGTTGGCAGATGTAGTCACGCATTTGCTAAAATCTGATGTAGTCGCGCATTTGTTAAAATCTAGTCCCCAGCCTTCTTCTGGAACCTTTTTTCTAGTTTGAATGTGAAGTTTGGGTTCATCATGAGAATTAAGGTATCAGTGTACCCCAAAATTGACAACTTTGCAAAATTTGAGTTATTGATATTCCCAAGTACATCTCATTGAGTTCTTTTAATTACAAAAAGGTCTGCGAAAAAGGGTTTCTCCTAGACAAAGTTATAAAGAATCAACAATTTTATGAATGAATTATCTCTATTTGGAGGTTGTCAACAAGTTGTCATGATCAATGAAAGTGCCATTAAAAGTCACGTACAGAAGCCAAAGTGGTGTATTATTATATTTCAAAACCTTCCAATTGTTTCAAAATACTCACGGGAAAACCATTTGACCGCTAACTATTCCATTTACATTTGTCCTACATACCCAAATACCTGCTGTCGTGTTTTCTAAACAGTTTTGAGTCGCAGCCACTCCATTTGAGCGCAGTTCGCCTTTAATGCTCCCAGTTTTCACAAAATGTATGTCAGCATTTTATGGTGCCATTTCATTATAGAAGATTCACTGCAGTTTTTAATTTTTTTAAAATATTTTGCCGTAAAACAATGGAATAGTATTCCAAATGAATTGCATTTAAAAGCTAAAGGCCTAGAATTTAGTAAACAAGTGAGGAACATTGAATTTTAATTACCTAAATTTTTTAGTTTTAGATACTAGATATTTTATTTATGTTCTTACATTTTTACATACATATTTCTTTCTTCTTTAATATCATTTTGTGGAAAACCTGCAAAATAGCTTCAGCTAAGTATTTCTACCCATGTTAAGTAAAGATTATGTATGTATGTATTTGTCCTCATTTGTGGAAGATTCAGAAAACACTGAGCCTTGCCGCCTTTACGGAGTGAAAAACTGTTACAATATTCTTTTTGGCGCTTTGTAGACATATAGCTGATTGTCCGGCCGAGGTTATGCACACACTTTGCTGATATTCTGAAAAGCCAACTAATGTATACAGTACTAACGATAAAAGGCAGTCTCACCTTGATACTGTCATTTCCGAAAGCATGGTTTCGCTCTTTTTGAATCCCTTAGTTTTGGCCTTCCGGAATGTGAAGTTATTGCATCCAGTGGGTCCAAAACAGCGAGTGTAGAAGCTGAACAGAGAGCTTTGTTGATATTTCCCTCCAGAAACAGCATTTGAGACCTCTTTGCCAGATGATTTGTAAATGTGAGCTCTATAGTCTAAGCAAGAGGAGCCCTCACTTTATCGATCAACAGGTAATTACTTTTCACATATTTGAGATCCAATCTCTCTACACTGGAAGAACGCCCAAAAGTACATTTTGCTTATTTCTCGAACCTAGAATTTCAACGAATGAGACACCCGTTTCGAGTTTGTTTACTGTTTGTTTTCATCCTTTTTTGCTGAAATTTGGTGAGAATGTTGCCCGATAATGTGGCAAAAAAACCATGTCAGGGAATTTTTATTTTCGGCCTCCTTTGAAAGTAATGAGTATTTAAGCAAAGGTGATGGCTTTGCGTACCTCCCACATTGGCTTGGGAGGAGTGAAATGTCTTGGCCGAAGGGTTCAGCCATGATGCTTCTATGGTTACATGCAGCTGTGCATGGTGCCCATGGTTACGTCCTCCCACAGGACATGTACCTTTCAGTACACAACATCCAATTCGATGGCTCCTCTTAATCAAGGCATCAAAAACAGGCCAAACTTCTTCACCAGCTGCCACCCATCATTAACAACAGCTTTCTTCTAAGTTTCATTCAATGTGATGTCATGTTTTTCCTTGCAGAGGGGACATTCATCTTTGGTTTCTGAAGTTTCAAATGTGTTACTGCTTCATGCTTTCCTGTTCTTGGAAAACATGGTCTGCCTGAGTTTGGTCTAAGCTTTCTACAATATAATTTAGGGGTTTCAGTTTTCTTTTGGCAACCAAAGGCCATCTCTTTGACTTTAACCTCTGTTTCTAGCCACTTGCTTTGGTCAAGCAGGTCAACTTCCTTGGGCTGCAACTGTAGCTTTCGTATGCTCCACTGCTCAGCAATTATGAAAGGGAGTCTGCTGATGCCTAGCTGCATGTTGACCCCTGTTTTCAGATTTGCTCCATAATCATAGCTCTTCAGTGTTCTCACAATGTTGTGCAAGTTGTCCACAAATGTCCTCAAACATGAAGTGCTGTGTTGAAAATATGAAATTATTCATATTTTGAACTGCAGTTGTACATGTAGATAGAAGTGAAGAGTGATCATCGCAGTAAATTTTCCAATTAAAGCAATTGGAAAGAAGAGGCCTGAAAAAATCAGGGCTAAAGTGGATGTATCTATGCCAGCAAGCTTTGATTTGTGCCTTAACCATCTACTAACAGTGTTTTTGGAGACTGACCTGTGTGGCTTCTGATAACTAACAAGTAACTTTTGATCCTCATCCTCATCTCCTTGATCCTCTCCAGATATTCAGACAAATACCTCACTACACAGATTTGAGGATCTTGTTCGAATGACAGAAATGCTAACTTAGTACATTCTGATGTGAAGTATATATGAAATATTTCATATCTGAACTGCAGGTTTAGATGCAAGTGAAGAATGATAATCGAAGTAAATTTTTCAATTTAAGCAACTGGAAAGAAGAAGCCTGAAAAAAATCAGGGCTTCAACGGCATTATAACCCATGACCTCCATGACACCGGTGCGATGCTCAACCAACTGAGCTATGAAGCCACTCATTGGGAGGAAGGTCAATTTATTGAGTTCACATCTCCTGTGAGGAGTGAAATGATGTGAAGTATACAAGAAA
>JAEMPF020013318.1:22500-27500 GCA_022496165.2 Catalaphyllia jardinei
TTCATAATTGAACAAAAGAACATTTCTGATAGCATCAATATTGCTCTGAAAAAAGTTAGTGGGCAGCATCTGACAGCTTCAACAATACGCTCAGATGAACAGAATTTTCAGAATCTTATTTACGAGACAGATTCCAGGCTCTCCTCCATACTGGCAAAAATTTATGCATGAAGTTGTGGCTATGGTCAAGCAGCTTGGTATTCCAACATGGTTCTTGACTTTATCTTGTGCTGATCTTAGAAGGCCTGAGCTGTTTCAAATTATTGCTTGAAACCAAGGGATAAATATGACAGATGAACCGATTGAAGCTTTGTCGTATAATGAGAGATGCTCGTTGCTAAACTTGAATCCAGTTGTTGTTGCAAAACATTTTCGGTACAGAGTTGAAACATTTTTTAAGGAAGTTTTTAATGTCCAGTGCCACTCCCATTGGGAAAATTATGTATTATGCTCTCAGAATTGAATTTCAGATGAGACGATCTCCTCACTTACATGCGCTTGTATGGACTGTGGATTGTCCAAAACTTTCACCTGAGACCATACCAGCATACACAAAATTTGTAGACAAGCATGTTCATGCTTACCTTCCAAATGTGGATACTGAACCTGAGCTCCACAAACTGGTTGCAACTTACCAGAAACATACTGAAAATATAGAAATATACCATGTAGATTTAATTTTGGTCAATTCTTCACGGACAGAACAATTATAGCACAACCTCTCTCAGATGATTTAACTGAGGATGTCAAAGCTAACACCCTTTCTAGACGAAATAACACTCAGTATTGTAAAGACTAAAATTAATGCTGTTTTGGACCCAAGCAAACCTGAGTATAACCCATGTTTAACTGTTACAGAAGTTTTAACTGGTGCTGGTGTTTCTGAAGAGCAATGTTACTGGGTATTATCTGTTTCTCCTGATTCTGATTATGAGTTGCATCTCAAACGACCAACAGACAGCTGTTTTGTCAATAACTATTTTATTACAGGAATACAAAGATTTGCAGCAAATGTTGACTTACAACCAGTCTTAAATCACTACAAATGCTGTAAAAGAAGCAAAAAATTCTAATTAGAGAGCCTCAGAAAGGTGGGTGCTGCTTTTCTCTCTACAAGGGAAGTAAGTGTACAAGAGTGTGTCTACCGATGCATGCCGGAACTTTGGTTGAGGAAGATTTTTCCAAAAACAATTTATATAAGCACAGAGCTTCCTCAAAATAGATTGCGTATACCTAAGAGTGAAAGTGAACTTGACTAAATAGAGGATGGTAGTACAGATATCTTCAAGTCAAATATTAATGAACATTACCCTAAGAGACCAAAGTCAATTGTGGCTGTTGATAAAATGTGCTTAGTAGAGTTTGCAGCCTGCTACTACAAAGATTACAAATTTCCAAATGATGAAAGAAATGATGCGCAGCCAGATGTTCTTACTGACATAGTGGCTGAAACAGCAAATGAACACAAGCACTACAACAACATTTCCAGATGATATAAAATTATTGGATACTAATTAAGTTATGAAGTGCAGAAAGGTTAGAGCTGTTGTGAGGTTTCATGTGCCTAACACAAGAAAAGAACCTGAAAAATGTTTTCATCACTTGCTTATGTTGTATTTTCCTTGGAGAGATAAACTTGCAGATCTCACTGGCAAAGATCAAACATTCGCATCAAAGTTATGTGAACCAGAAGTGCAATCTTTTGTTGAAATAAACAGGGCAAAGTTTGAACCTGATGCTGAAGCAGTAGAAGAAGCACTTGAATTTCGAAGAAATAATAACCCTGATAACCTACACTCATTTGTTTCTCTGAATGATCAAGAACATGCAGAAATGCATATAGAATTGGAACATAACTTTCCAATTGATGAATATTTTAATGAGCAGGCCCCTGAGCATCTTGGATACTCTGTACACTCGAGAGAATGTTCTGATGCAGTAATCATAGCTCATACCCAACCATCAGAAAATTTCAGATGATGAACTTCATAAATCTGTAAGATCTTTGAATAGTAAGCAACAGTTTGCATATGACACTGTTTTGACCTGGTGTAGAACGAAAGTGATAAATCTTAATAGCAAAGAAGTCTGTCAGATAGACCCATTGTATCTATTTGTCACAGGAGGTGGTGGCACATGCAAGAAGCAGTTTATCATACTGCATTGAAAACATTTAGACATGGTTCATCAAACCCAGAGAAGGGTACGATCCTTTTGATGGCTCCAACAGGTGTTGCAGCTATAAATATAAATGGAACAACAATCCACACTGCCTTAGCAATTCCAAAACAAAGTGGACATAATTTACCTGCAATGTTGGACCAAAAGAAAACTCAATTACGAACATTGCTGACAGAACTAAAGGTTATAATCATTGATGAAATTTCTATGGTGTCAAATGTAATATTTTATTTTGTTAATGAACATACATAATAGGCTAAAAGAAATCTTTCCCACACCAAATTCAAAACTGTTTGCTGGAATTAGTTTGATAACAGTTGGTGATCTGTATCAGCTGCCACCGATACGCAGTCAACCAATTTTTTTAAATTACAAAAATGCAGTTTACAACTCGTGTCATCCTTGGCACATTTTCAAGATGATTGAACTGACTGAAGTAATGAGACAGAAAAATGACCATCAATTCACTGACCTTTTAAACAGATTTAGGACTGCTTCACAAACTGAAGAAGATATTAAAACCATTCAAAGCAAATCATTGTCACTGTCTGATGATGATTATCCAACAAATGTTCTCTATAAATGGACTGAAAACAAACCTGTTGATGAACATAACATGAGACTTTTGCAAAACCTTCCTGCACCATTGTGTGTACTTAGATCTGTAGATCAGTATCCAGCTTAAGTCACAAAGCATGATACTGAAAATGTACTGAACAGGAGGTGTTCTGAAACAGGTAGACTTGATTCTGAAGTACTTTTAAAGAAGGTGCATGAGTTATGCTTACAACTAATATCGATATTGCAGACAGGCTTATAAATGGACAAATGGGTACCACTATTAGAATTGCTTTTGACCGTAGTAATGACAAACCAACTAAGATCTATGTTAAATTTGATGATGGCAAAGCTGGCAGCACGACAATAGATAAATCCAGTGACTCGTATGTTAAAGATAACAGAGTGCCTGTTTTGTCAGTTTTAGCTAAAATAAAAATAAGACCAGATAAAGCTTCTAGTCCAGAAACACAAAGAATACAATTTCCCCTCACATTAGCATGGGCATGCACTGTTCACGAAGTTCAAGGATTGGCATTACAAAACACTGTTACAGTTTTGAGTTGTTCAAACAAAGATCATTCAATAATTGGCAAACATGTTGCATTGAGCCATGTAACCTCCTTGTCAGGCCTCCATATTATTGGAAAAATCGATATCAACGGCTTAGAGATATGTCTGAACTGAACAGCAACTCACAGCAGGAATTAATCAACAGAAATGGAAACAACCCTCCTGTGTGTATGACCCTCCTAAATGTGAGATCTCTTAAAAAACATAGCATTGACATCAAACATGATACAACTGTTTTCAGTTCTGATGTCCTCTTACTTACAGAAACTCAAATTACACCAACTGATTTTGATAGAGAGATCAGAAAAAATCTTCACCCTTTTAAACTTTACAGACAACATGCAGCACCCACAGATACTCAAGTTTAGCAGTATGTTACAAGACTACAGTTGAGATCAGCAATTGTCAGTGAATACTTTGCTTCTGTAAACGGACTTAGATTTGTGATTCATAGCACTAAATCACTTAGGAGAAAGACAGTTCTTTTACTATATCGAACATAAACATAAACCAACATGTCAACTAACACAAAAAGCGTTGTTAATTGCAAGCCTGCCGATGTCGTTCTTGGTGATTTTAACATAAACTACTTTAGTGACAGTGACATGAAGGAACTTAATACGTTAATGGAGACTCTTAAGTACACACATTGTAAAAAGGCCTACATTTGCTTCTGCTGGAAGTTTACTAGATCATGTTTACATTAAGTCACAAATGGTCAGTGTAGTTGAGAGTTCTGTTGTCAGTGTATACTATTCTGATCATGAAGCAATTAAAATGTGTTTAGGATTCATATAATGGTTCACTACAGAGTCCTGTACTTCATAGTTAAACAGGGAGACTACAAGTTAAATCTGTTACCATAGCAGCTTACAGTAAACTAAGTGAAGTTATGATTTTATATGCACTTTGGAGGGTCAGTGATCATGACAGGCACATCTCTTCTCTTGACACACTATTCCACAATTTCAAAATGCTGTTAACGTTGGTAGTTTAACATCTATATGTTTTGCACTAAATTTTATTTTGAATTTGAGCAAATTAAGATAAACCCAGCTGCATTTAAAATAAAGAGATCTTTCAAAGTAAAATATTCATGTATACTGTACATCAATTAAAACGGTTCAGTACACATTAACAACTCCTGAAGGGCTCTCATTGAGCTCCTCTGTAGCTCCTTGAGCTACAAACCACAACACCCTTGTTGCATTTGAGGTGAGTGTTCCTTGTTTATATTCACTGTACTGGGCATCAGGAAGGTCAGACCATACTAAACAGTGTTAATCAAGGTTGAATGTACTTGTGAGAAGTACATATATGTTGTTAATCATCTCATAACAATTGCATACATGTATATTAATATCAATTACCAATTTGTACTTTATTTTTCTTTCTAGAACTGGGTCAAAAGAATATTTAAAAAACCAAGGAAATGTACAGTTCAAATGTGGCTAACATTTTGCAACATCACATGCCATCTATTGCTGTTTGGTATGCTACTTGCTGCAACATTCTGCATTCTCTCAAGTCAGTATCAACTATGCCATGTTATAGGCCGTAGTCAATATGTACTACATCTCAAACCTTGCAGTGTGATGCAATGAAGATCAGCATGCAGTCCGTCGCAATTATTGTCTCAGTCACTGCACTGAATGATACAATTCAAGTCAACAAAGGGACTACCCAGT
>JAEMPF020013318.1:32500-58871 GCA_022496165.2 Catalaphyllia jardinei
AGCACTTCTTCTTCTTTTGTCAAATTTCTTGCTTTGTTTGGGTGCTTACCTCGACCAGCCTGTCGTAGTAATTTTGCTTTTCCCTCCAAGGCCTGTTTCGACGAGTGGAATTCCCAGTCTTTTACGATGGAAAATGGATACTGTTTTTCTTTCAAATGTCTGTCGAGGGCAGTAATCATGACTCTAAGGCTGTCTGGCTCATAATCTTTGCCGTTTTTGTTCTTCACTTTGGCGTAGAATTTTTCTAGTAATCTGTTTAGTTCAGCTGGTTCGTGTTCCTCGATATTCAAACCTACGTTCATTCCTTCGCACCACGTCTTCCACACACTTAACCAAAACGATGTACTTTTGGTGGTGTTAATATTTTTTGCACCATTTCACAATTCTTCTTTTACATCATCAGTGGCCAGCGTAAACCTTTCTTGATTTAATGCAGCCATTTTTTCTCACTCAAGAAAACTTTCTTCAAAGTTTCCGCACAAAATTTTCATCATCATTTTTACGTGATATCGTTGGCGTTAAAAAGTTCCTATTGTCTTTCAGCCAATCATAATCCAGAATTTTGATGTGTAATTTGCACTGGTAATACACTTTTTGCACTAGTGTTACACATTTTGCACTGGTGTTACACTTGAACTGCGCTGCTCTCACCCAATCAGAACTGAGCAATTTTTTCATGTATGTTATTAGGTCTGTAATCATATGAGTGATTAACAAAATCAGATGACCGCAAAGTTGGAGTCTGATTTGTTAATCACAAGTATGATTACAGACTGAATTGGACAACACAATGTCCTGTTACCAACTAATCAGAACTATGACAAAATTGGAGAAACCAACAAAGCATCGATTACACTGAACGATTTGTTATGAATTCTAAAAAACCCAGCAGTTTACTCAACAAAGTCCACCACAACAGCACGCGCAAAATGACGCGTGCAACTGTCCAACTAATGCTTAAATCAGGCTGCTGATAGCCAATCACGTTCGAGAATTTTGTTATAGTTTTGATTATTATAATTATTATAATAATTATTATAATTAATGACATTTTGTTTGTACATTTTTATCAGTATTTATCCTTGTAAATGGTGAATGGTGTTGTTATTCATATTGATATTCTTAAATAAAGTTTTCCCGTTGTGAATAATATAATATCAATCTCTGTTTAAATCCAGTAGTGTAGAAGTGCTGCCACTTGTGGGGTTATGTATAAAAGAAAATGAAACAAAAAAACATCAAAAATACAAAAAATTATTTTAAAATGTTCATCAACAAGTTCCTGATTTCTGGGTTTATATTTGACGCCAAGGTTTAACTTGGGCAACAAGTTTAATAGGCAATTGCAATTTGCCAGCACCAAAACCAAGGATTCATAACGTTTCATGTTCTGGTGTAATAACAATGAGTTTGTGTAAACTATTTCTGTGGCGAGGAAGGCAACATCTCTAATAATGTATCCCCGTCACGTCTTCACAATGGAAAAGTAGTAGGGTACACTACTGCATAATCGATTGGCAATCAATACAAGTTCCCTGATTCTCCAGAAAAGTCCCAACAGCCGTCCACGAAGGCTGCAAGCGCAATCATTCATCTTCAGCAAGGTTAATCTTCCATTCTTCAGAAAGTAAGTGGCTATTCTCAACCAGGCTGAATAATCAGAAGAATATCTGGAAGCAGAGCTCAAGTAACCGGGCAGACTTCAGACGGCGACTTTTGACAGTTCTGTATCGGCAACACAGTTGGTACACAAACGCTTCGGTGATCTTCGTGCTCCCTGGCCATGTCTTTAGGTCTCAAACTCAAAACATGTGAAATCCTTCTGTCCTATGCGATCGTTTACCACGGTCTGCCATATTGTTTTTACTGTGGTGGATGTTGTGCGCATGTGTTACCATGCACTCTCGCAGTGGACATGCGTACTTCATGGTTACTTTGCATGGTTACATGCCCCAAATTTGACCCAAATAATACCTCTGGAATAGTAATCGAGCCCAACGCCATGTTGGAATAGTAACTGTACAGCCCGATTGTGCTTCATGCCAGCCTTGGAACTTTTAATTTATTAGGTGTTTCGCTAAATTTAAGAGGAGTTGACTTTGAATGTTCGACTTAGTACTATGGCCAATTGAAGGCTGAATTTCATGAACATTTGACTCGTCCATGCGGCGTAAAAATGACGAAGAGATGAACATTTGTTTGCTGGAAAGTCACCTGAAAATGAGTAAATCTCATGCTAATGTGGTAAGCTTTCATGAGAATGTGTCTTATTTGTTGACCTCAATGATGAGCAAAACGAACAATTTTTTTATGTACGAAACAGCTATTGAACTGACAGGACAAACATTTGCACATTATATAAGATTGTAATTTTTATTTAATTCAGTAGCATCTAAACGTGAAGATGGTTGCTCTGATAACCCAAACTATTGTTATGAATATAACGCGTTGTTTTAGCCTTAGCCGTAGTAGTTTTTGACTTATTATCGTTTTACTTTTCAAGTTTGGCTGATTAATCTCCTGCAAGGTCCAACATTCAATCAAACAGGGTCTTTGTTAATGGCTTTGCAGGTTGCTTTTTATCTCGAGTTGTCCACATTCAACAGACATCAAGTGAAGTTTAGATTAAAGTTGTGTTCTCCATACTTGTTAAATGTTTATTTAAGTACATTCATTTGAACTCTGAGTTTGATGTGAAATGCACCAATTCCCAAATACGGTCTTTCGTTCACATTTTTGCTTCCTGATTGAAAAGATAGCAAGGGGAAAGAAACCCCCTGTGAGCTTGTTGGAACACATTTGTAATGTTACGCTATTTGAGGGCGCAAACAAGGTAATAAAGACGACAAAGAGTCTTTATCACAACAACAACAGGTCCATGTTTAATTCCAACGAACAACGAGCACATGGTCAAAGAGTCATGTGACTACGCATGACGTCACACCTTTCCTTTTTTTGAGGACAAAAGTTAGAATTGACAAATTGAAACGAGCTTGAGACAGATAAGCTTTCCATGATGAATTAAACGAATAAAGTCAAAGTATCTAAACTTGCATTAAAGAACTACTGAAAACTGAATGTCTGTTAACTTGTCTTAACCTTAGTTCAGTAAGAATGAAACGACTTAGGCAACCGGTAAATATCCTCAAGTCCTTATTTTTCTGTAACGAAGTCCTGTAAGTACTTTGGGGGACGAGAAACTCGTCCACTCCTGGTCACAACTGTTGGTTTAACTGGGCCTGATGGTGGCTCCATGCTTGGGGAATGTGTCACAGGCTCTTTCTGCTTCGGTTGACCAGCAAGGTTGTTTTGGATTGGTTGACCTGTAACCTGGGGTCTTGTTGGTTCAGATGCGGCAGGTGCTGTGTTAGACTGATTGTTCTGCGGTGGTCGAACTAAACCGGTTTCAGGAGTCTGAGCGAATGGTTCCTTAGACTGGCGGATATCAACCTGGTCTTCCACCTGTGCCTTAAACCATTTCCGCGCTCTGTCGCCTGGTTTGGGGGCTACTCGGACAACTTCCCCTGCCTGTAATGGCAGAAGCTCCTTGGTGTTTTGATTGTAATACTTAGCTTGTTTGGACTTCTGCTTGAGAAGTTTCTCCTTCACATCTTCTTGGACCTTTGGTTTTAACAAGTAACTGGTGGTAGGGAGCAGTGTTCTTGTTCTGCGTCCAAACATTCTTTGGGCAGGGGAGCTAGACATTCCTTCAGAAGGGGTGTTCCTCCAGTCTAGCAGGGATAAGTAGATGTCTGCACCTGCTTGCTTGGCTTTCTTCATGATGGATTTTGCTATCTTGATCGCATTAATATTTTTCAACCTTGCCATTGCTCTGAGGATAGCCAGGTGAACTTGTGATGACTTCAAACTCGTAGCTGGTCGCAAACTCTTTGAATTCTTGAGAACTGAATGGCATGTTGTCACTGATTAGCTGATTTGGGATTCCATGGACTGAAAATAGCTTGCGGAGTATCTTAGTTATTCCCTTTGCAGTCTTAGTTTCTAGTCTGTCTATCTCGAAGTAACTTGAATAGTAGTCAACCACACAAAGGTAGTCTGTACCATCAAGCGTGAAAACATCTGCACCAATTTTTTCCCAAGGCCGATCAACAATCTCGTGTGAGATGAGAGGTTCCCTTGCTTGGTTTGACTGGTACGATGAACAGATGTCGCACTTTGAAATGTGGTCAGTTAGGTCGGAATTCATTCCTGGCCAATACACGGTTTCTCTTGCTCATCAGAGACAACTCTGAATTCCGGTGTGGGCTCCATGCAACTTCTCTTTAATCTTTGTGCGCAGGCTCAGGGGAATGAGACAGCGCTGACCTTTGAAGATTAGACCATCCTGAGCTGATAGCTCATCTCTGACTAAGAAATACGGGTGGAGACACGTGGGGACTTCCTTCTTCGTGTCAGGCCATCCACTGATGATGGTTTTCTTCAGCTGTTGAAGAGTGTCATCTTGAGCTGTTTCAGCTTCAGCTGGGGCTCTGAGATAGGGAGGAAATCGGTTGCATGGATAGTTTCAGCTTCCTCTTCTGCCTTAGACTGGATGGTGTTCTTGAGGAAAGCTCTAGATAGGGTGTCAGCTAAGGTACATTTCAGAGCCAGACTTGTACCTTAGGTCAACATCATACTGCTGGAGTCGTAACAGGAGTCTCTGTAGACGCTTTGGAGCTGAAGCGAGAGGCTTCTTGTAAGTCGATATCAGAGGTTTGTGGTCAGTCCACAAAATCACTCGTCTTCCAAATGTGTAATGATGATTGTGCTCTAGCCCGAAGACCTGAGCTAGAAGTTCTTTCTCAATCTGAGAATATCTCTGTTCTGCTGGGGTGAGTGCACGACTCGCATATGTGACTGGTTGACCTTCTTGCAATAAGACGAATCCGAGGCCATTTTGTGATGCATCACCTTGTCCTTCAGTTTGGGCTTCTGGGCTGAAATACTTGAGGACTGGGGCTTGTGTAACAGCCACTTTGAGAGACTGGAAAGCATGTTCTTGTTCCTGTGTCCACTGCCACTCGGCATCCTTGTGCGTAAGCTTGCGGAGAGGCTGACATAACTCAGACAGGTTACTAAGGAACTTCGAAAGGTACTTGACCATGCCAATGAGACGCTGTACACCTTGGACATCAACAGGAGTTTCCATGTTCACTATGGCAGCAATCTTCTTTGGGTCGGGTTTGACTCCTTCGCTGCTCAACAGGTGCCCGATGAATGTCACTTGCTGGCATTTGAAGTCGAACTTTGCTTTGTTTAATCTTATGTTCCTCTCTCTGCATCTTTGAAGTAAGCGTACAAGGTTTACATCATGATCCTTATCTGCCTCTTCCTTGGTGTCACCCTGACCAGTAATCAATAGGTCATCTGCTATTCTGTAAATGCCAGGCAATCCTTGCAGGTTTTGATCAAGCTTCTGCTGGAAGTATTCAGGCGCAGGGCTGATTCCATAAGGCATTCTTAACCAGCGATGACAGCCCCATGGCGTCTGAAAGGTAGTAAGGCGACTCGATTCATCATCTAACTCTATCTGGGGAAAGCCATCTTTCAGGTCCGCTTTGGAGAAACCTTGTGCTTTCCCAAGGTCTGGCAGAATGTCATCAATCACAGGCAGAGGGTAGTGACTTCAATGGAGTGCCTTGTTCAGGGTTCTTGGGTCAATGCAGACTCTGACTTTCCCATTCGGTTTTGCCGTGACAACTGCGCTGGACACCCACTTAGTTGGTTCTTCTACTTTTGTCAAGACACCAACATCTATGAGACGGTCAATTTCTTCTTTGAACTTTCCTTTCAGAGCTACTGGTACTCTGCGGGGAGGCATGACCACTGGGGAGTCTGAGTCATCCACTTCAAGGTGTAACTTTCCCTCCATTCTGCCAAGTCCCTTGAAAATGTCCGCAAAGTCAGTTAATACTTGCTCTTTAGTAAGGGAGGTACTCTGAGAGGTGGTGAGAGCTTGATTGTTGCTCACCAGCTGGATATTGTGGTGCTGGACCACAAGAAGACCCATTTGTTGCGCTGCCCGAGCTCCTATTAAAGGCGTGTAGTTACCATCCACTACAACAAACTCGGCGTTGTACTTCTTTCTTGTCCTTGGATTACGCATGCTCACTCTTGCTGTTCCAAGTGCTGAGATTTGCTGCTTGTTGTAAGCTGTCAGTAGCTTGTTTGTTTTCTGGATGTCTGCAATTCCTGGAAGAAATTTCTTTGGAAGGACATTGCATGATGCACCAGAGTCAATTTGCATTCGTACTGGTTTCCCTTGTATCTCCATAACTGCATAGATCTTGTTAGGAAAATCAGTCACAGAATTGACAACTTCTGAAGCAGTTACATTGTCAACTTCGGCAGAGAGCTCCACAGATAAAATTTCCTCTTCCGATGAGAGATCGGTTTCGACAAGGGACACTTTTTTTCGAAAGGTTTCCTTCGAGCTTGACTTCGGAGCCTTTGGTTTCTTCTTTTTTGAACTAGTTTTCTTCTCATGAAGATGACACTTGCTAGTGACGTGATTCTCTTTCTTGCACTTCTTGCAGACTTACCGTAAGCGGGGCACTTTTCTCTATTTCTCTCGTGAGACTTGCCACAAAATTTGCAGTCGTCAACCATACGGACATTTGACTTTTCAGAGGGCGACTTGAGTGCGTTGACATCGCTTGATTCGTTGTTTTGGTTTGTCATGGCTTGCATTTGCAATTTAGTCACTTCGGCTGCTCGGCAGCTATCAAGACATTTATCCAAGGTTAATTTCAGTTCCTGGAGAAGCTTTTTCCTCAGACTATTGTCCCTGATACCACAAACTAAATGATCGCGAATTAAGTCTTCCTTTAACGAGCCAAACTCACAGGTTTCAGCGAGCGTGCGAAGTGCTGTAGTGTAAGCATCAATCGACTCGTGAGACTCTTGTGAACGATTGTTGAACCTGTATCTTTCGTAAATTATGTTCGTCTTCCCTATGCAATAATTCTGCCACAATTCGAGCACTTTGTTGATGTTTTGCCTGTCATCATCCGACTGAAACGGCAACCCAGTGTGTATTTCCAAGGCATCTGGACCGATACAAGTGATAAACGTGGCGACAGGAAGCGTTGAAGGTTCTGTCCAACCCAGTGAAATTTCATACGCTTTCCAAATCTGTATCCATTTTTTCCAGTTGGCTGCTAGATTTCCTTTAGTGTCGAATTTCTGCGGAAGGGATACATTAGCAATGAACCTTGTAAACGGCGGAGTACTGCCGGGAGCAGCAACAGCTTCTGCTTCATCTGGCATGTTCGCGGGTTAAACAATGGCGGCGCGTTGACACACAATCTTCACTCAATTGAGACTTCGAAAGCTGGAACTATCTCCACAGGGGCTTTCAACAACACGACGTGATCCCACTTCTGACACCATGTAATGTTACGCTATTTGAGGGCGCAAACAAGGTAATAAAGACGACAAAGAGTCTTTATCACAACAACAACAGGTCCATGTTTAATTCCAACGAACAATGAGCACATGGTCAAAGAGTCATGTGACTACGCATAACGTCACTACATTTATGGGTCAAAAGATTTTTTGGATCAGTTCAGTTTTCTCAAGAGGCTAATAATTTTGTATTTTACATGCAATATATATACTGTAGAGACAAGTGGTTCCACACTGAAAAAGAAGTGGTCTCATAACAAACCTTAACTACAGCCTCGAGTGAAATACAGTGAGAAAGTTCTGTTCACACAAAAAGGAAAGTATTATTGAATGCATGCAAATTTTCCCACCAGGCAAACCAACAGTAACTTCTGGGTGGTGGTAAGGAGGGGGGAAGTACTCTGAATTTTTCGGCAGGAGTGGGCAATTTGACCCAAGAACCCATAGCTTTTACCATGCCATGTTCAGCTGCAATTCTACTACCCTAGCTATTTTGTATTAGTTTAGAATTGCTTTCTTCCTTGACACTTCTTGTATCTGACATGTATTGGTGTAATGTTACGAAGTAGAAATTTTCAAGATCAATGTGTGAATAATCGTAAACATTGGATGCCATTTTGGAAAATTGTCAAATTTGTGCATGCATCTCTTGATCATGCACGGGAAAGCATGTAACTAGCATTCTGAAATTCAACAAAGCTGGTGGAACAACATTCCATAGCAGTAGGAGGTCAGTGTTTTGTCAAATCCCCATAGCCACAGCTTGGTACAGCTGACCAAGAGAAGATGAAGGGTAAGAGAGGTAATTCCCTCATATAGACATTGTTCCCAAGGCAATCCCTATCAAGTTATTTTTGGACATGACACCCAGTTCTTGCGCAGATGATTTCACCACACGTTGTGTGGATGTTTTCGTGAATATCTTTTCTTTACAAAATTGCTTTTCTGCCTGTATGAAGCATCACTATAAATTTTTGCTGTTTGCGGCAAACCTCTTGACACCTTTTCATGGTGGAAATGACCAAAATGATAGGTGTTGCATTTTATGTTCCCTTTGCATCAGTGAGGCATGATGTAAAGAAGAGGAAAAGTTTTCATTAAAAATCAACTAAACATAATCCTATTTGTACAACGTTGATCTTTAATGAAACTTTTGTCACATAAAAAAGTGTAGCTTGTATGCAAAACAACAACCACAAACGCTGTAGATCAGTAACTAATTTTCTTGGTCCTCTTTACTGTTCCTTTTTTTCTTTCTTTCTGAATTTCCTTTCTTTCTTCTTATGAGTGTTCCTACTTCTTCACCCTTCCTTGCATTTCTTTTGCAGGTAGTCTATATATTCGCGGTGGTAATTACTCTCTTTGAAACATTTGGTGGCAGCGACATCACACATAGACAATAGAGACATTTGCCCCACTGCCGGTAGTGAGAAGCTGGTTCTAAAGTTAAAAGAAAACAACATTAACAATCCTCAGACTTGCCTTGATTGTGGTACTTGCTCGATATATAAATGATTTATGACCAGTTCCGTAGAATCAAAATACTGCCTCTGTTTATAGGTGAACACTTTTCAAGTTGAGTGGCTCATAGCCACTTTAAATTTTTGGCTAAATTGCAGAATATCCCGGCACTAATTTGCATCTCAATGAATAAGAATAGAAACTATTGTTTATACCTCGTTCTTCAAAGAACACCGACACATGACATGGTTGGGCCGGGGTATTCCGCAATTGCTCTGAATTTTTTTCAGTACTTATCATTGTGCAGAATGCCCATTGTTCTCGGGACATTGACCTGTAGTTCATGAAATATCTTAGGACTGTCATATTGCCTATCATTATTCAAATAAACATGAGGAGGCGAGTCTCATTGGTTAAGATAAACATGCGCTTGTAAAGTTTGCAAGATTAATGCATGATGTTTTAAATGTTCAGACTTTGCTTTGTACCCTTGAGTTCAAATAAAGCTGTTGATTTTAACGTTGTGTTCCTTGCTAATACTCCTTAATCGGAGCTTAAATAAAGTTTACTACCACCAGCACTACTGCCACTACTACTAGTAATGAATCCACTATTTCATGAAGATCTCCAGAGATCCTATACTGGGAAATGGTTTGAGTAAGTATGTTGAGTTTTGTACTTTAACTATGAAAATTGCGTGAGCTCAATGGAAGTCCTTGGGAGTTCTGGATATGTTGCCATCTTAATTTGGTAAGTACAGGAAGGTTTGTTAAGTTTTTAATTCATTAATTAATGCATCTATCTATTGATTATTAAATTAATTGGTAATCCAAAACTGATAATTAACTTCATTTAATTTGTTGTACTTATTTCTAAGAAGTATTAATGCTTCATAAAACATAGTAGACCTCTGAGCATGGTCAAGTTGAGTTATTTAATACATTAAAACTGTGTTTGAACCAAATTTGCTGTACTTAAATTTCCATAGATTATGAAATATATATATATGAAATTGTTAAATCAGCAAATACATGTGTCTGTTGAATGCACATCTGATGACAACTGCTCATCTATCTGTTATCATTATGTTTTATCTTGAAGACATGTCATCTTAAGCTTTCTATTAGGACAAAGGTTTCATCACCAGAAGAGACCAAGGCCATTTCTGCTGCTGTCCATGGGCAGTTGCTGAGGCAGCTATGAAAATATCTTCACTGAGAAATTCCATGAAAAACGTGTTCCTGATGGAGGTAGATAAACAGTGTTCAGTCCAACCTATGTGCCAGAAAAAGTGCCCAGCTCTCAGTTCTCCAATTGTGAGCACTTGCTCACAATTTTCACACTGACAATGCTCCCTGTGAAAGTCACAGCATGTGTGATCAGGGTGTTGACTGTTGGGAACATCATGATCAAAATGATTCAAAATAATTTTTCGTCTGCATTCGTTTGATTAGACATGGGTCCTCATAACCTCAGTCATATTTTTGCGGGCCGATCTCTCCCTGCCCGTCCAAGTTCTTGACAGTATTCTTCCATGGTACCCCAATGTGAACTATTCTACAAGTGTTGTTGCAGTCAATACCAATTCCAAATGCCACTGTCACAAACAAAACCCTGTGATTTGATGTACCATTCACCAGTTCATCAACTATTCTTTTCCTCTCATGTTCAGGGTGTTGAGCATGATATTGGCTAAAAAGCCTGTTTCTGGCAAAGGGTTCAGCTGAAGTAGGGAAGTGCTGCTCTTCGCCCATTTCTTTGGCAAAGTACAGAAAGCAGTCTGGATGGTTTCCAAGTTTCCATAGATCAGAGTTAGAGGCATATTCAGCTTTTCTAATTTAAGCTCACTGACAATTGGGTCTAGAATTTCATGTAATTTGTCCTCACCCCTGTCTGCACAAACGTGTGAAGCGTAATAGATATTTTGCCTGTTTGGATTGCATTCAATGACCACTGCTTTGGACAGCCCCAAGATGCTGATAATTTCATTCTTGGTATCTCTCTCAGCAGTTCCAGTAAGTGCAAGAACGAACTGAGGGGAATAAATTTGTAAGGAGGCCAATCTTTGCAAATGCTGGCCTAAATGTGGACCTTAGAGTAGAGAAGAAAAAATATTGGTTAATCCAATATTATGCAGCATTTGATTTGGAGTGGGGTTGATTACTAAGAATGTCTGATCAGCTCCCAACAATGATTTAGAATGAAGTGCATCTTAAGTATACATGAACATGTACACAAAGATCAATAATGAAATGTCATGAAATGTTGTAATATTGCAATATTGTTACTATCCATTGACTGCAGAATACAAAATAACAACAGCAACTTTTTATTGAAAATATAATGGAACGAGCAGGATAATGTAGTCAACTCCATTAATACAGTGTACTAATAGTTATTACAGAGAATAGATGTAACAATATTGAAAACAATTATAAGAAATTACCATTGCTGAGTCAAATGAGCCTTGTCCACAACTATTGCTTGCACTCTCCTGTTGGTAAATCAGCAATTTACCGAATCCAGTTGGCAACACTGCTAATGCGTCCTTTCTTTCAAAACATATTGGCCTTATGGCATCATACTGTTCTCTCTTTAATTCTAGTTTTGGCTTACCCAGTTTCTTTGAGGAAAACTCGATAGCTTTGTGAAAAGTTCTCAATGAGTAGTCAGACGTCATTTTGAACTCCACACTCACACCTGGTTGGGTTAGCACTCATTCACATGGGTCAAAAGCACGGTAATTAAGGAGGCTTGAAAGGGTTTAGCTGCACGCGCGCGCAATCACGCGTCAGCTGTATGAATCAAAATTAGCACATCGGAAGTTAAACCTTGCGTAAAATCGCGCAAAGCAAAAATAAAATCTGCGGAAAATATTTGTTTCTAGCTCATCAAGAGTATTGAGGGTATCAAGAGTATCGAGGGTCTAATCAGGAGCACATACCAATTTCAACTTTAGTTATCCAAGTAATGAACTCTACTGATTATTACCTTAACAAGAAATTAGTACAATATGCATCATCCTGTTTTGGGATGGGATACATTTATTATCAAAAGCTTAAAATAATGATAGGCAGGGGTCACACGGTGGCCTTATTTTTTTATGTTGCGTCATAAGTTGTCCCACAAATCTGTCACGCCATTTACACCACAGAAGTCATGGAAGTTGCATGTGCGCGACATAAATGATATTGGAAACCAGACTTGTTAACTCTTAATATTTCAAGTGCAAAACTCCATCTCTCCCTTTGATTGGACTTTTTTGCTGCTCCTAAGGTAGCTGAAGGGACTGTTGATGGCTTGATTGGCTAGCCATCTTCAAAAGCCCGGTCAAAAGACGGCTGCAAGGTCGAAAGGCAGCGAGTCTTGAAAAAAATCTGCAAGCCAAAGGGTGACCTCGACATCTACAGAGACTTGTTTGAATTCTGCTGGGACTATTTCTGACACATTGACACCCTAACAAGCAACCACTGTTGCTTCCCCACAATTTAGAAGCAGTGGTTTTGTCCGTACAATCCATGTGTCGGACAAATCCACACAGTGTCACAGACAAAAATGGGTGGGGGATTTTTAGTGACAGGTACAAATTTGCAGCATCACAAACTGATTCTTGTAAGGTGAGAAACTTGGATGCCACAGTTACCTAATGGTATAAAGAGGTGAAATTAGCATGTGTTAAAATTTTTAACTTTTAAGTTTGAACTTTTAATAAACTGAATTTAATAACCATACTAAGGTCAACACAACATTCTTACAGTTGATTCAGACAAAGTTAATTAAACAGACCTGATTCATTTCCACAATATACAGTGGTCTACAGTGCAATATTCAATCAAAATTCTTTGATGTGGGCCTCTCTAACTTTTGGGTCAACCCAACTAAGAAATTTCAGACAGACTTGATTCAAAAGTTGTTCTCTTTGTTGCAGAGTTGATTAGTTGCAGAGGGATTAGGTTCGATCAGTTCATGGAAAGTTTCACGATTGCACTGGGCCTCAATAAAGATTATACAGTCAATGCCCACCCCTGTTAAGGTGGTGCGGACGGTGATTTCTTATAATTTCAACATGTTACTGTTACATGTACATCATTGTCTGTTACTTAAAACTTAACCAAGACCTTTGCGCTACTAAACTTAATGAGCCCCATACTTATCCCATGCCTGCACACCAAGTGATAAAACCCGTCAGTCTTTCCTGGTACTTGCGTGAAACCATGACAAGGGCAATTTCCAAGCAGCAATGTTGCATACAATATTGCTGTAAGTCACCCCTTAAACATTGCTAGAAAAGAATTTATTATTTTGTAACAACACCAGTTATTCTTTATTTTTACCCAACACATCAAACATATGTATAAAAAAAAACATTTTGAGGGTTAGAGGTTAATTTTACAGCTTGCTAGCCCAGTAGCTGGAGACAGGTTTGATTGACTAACCAAAACAAATTTTTCAGTAGCCAGATACTCTAATATCCATCATCGCATCAAGTCGGTAACAATAATGATAATGATAACGAACAATATAATTCGTTCTATCTTGACTTCATCTACAAGTTACAAACATAGGCAGCAAAAATTATATATTAGGCATCACTCAAATTTTCGAACTGCAAATTTTTCATTTTTTAAAAGTGTATGTGACCCCCAGATGCTGTGCGCATGAAACATGATCCCTAGAGTTCCATATGATTTCACTGATGACTAATCATTAGTGGCAAGCAGTTCATTTGTCATTTGTTGTTTTTTACTGAGGATCATTCTTTCGCATTTTTGTGATTTAAAGTTCTTGCGTGGGGTTGGCCCATTAAACTGTATATAATATTTATGTTTTCCCCCATCCTCCCATTCACATGTACCCATCAATCAGTGCTGCATATCCTGAAGCTAGTTTGCTGGGCCCCAATAGTGGAATTAAATGGCTATGAACAAAGGCCCATAGCCGCTTTAATAAATCATGTTTTCAGATCATAAATAGTTTACAAGGATCAAAATTAATTACTTTTCTGGCCCAGTGAAGGTGAGGGCACTCAAAAACACCAAAAGCATCAGGATTATCTGAAATGATGCTCGCCCCACCCAAAGGAAATGCAGCACTGAAACATAAACAAGAAGGAAAGAGAACTGCTGCCCTTGCAAACAAAGTCCTTTTCTCCATGAATAGATAATAAAAGTAATGAAGGTATGGTGAATACAAACTGAGAAAATCCTAATATGGAAAACCTGGCAAGGTGGGGGGGGAGCTGCTGCCCTTAAAAGTCAGCCCCAGCAAATGTAAAAATAGAAATATACACTGGCAGCATACTGTGCCACACCACAAAATTAAGATAGAAAAATAGGCTAGAAATTAAATGGGAGACTGCTGCCCCTGCAAGTCAGCCCCCATTTAAAATAGTGAACAAATTAAAATCCTTAGAAAGATACTACTACGTAACTCTGAACTGATGAAAACGGCTGCCCTTGCATGTCAGTAAAATCAGTCTAGAGTACAACAGCGGCAGGCAACCTCCCCCGCACGATGCTGCCACCAGCCTAACTTAATTAACTATGTTGATTAAGAAGGGATTCCTATATACTTGTGGAATGCATTAGTCTTCCAACGCCCTAAAGCCCTAATCTGTGAATCAGACATTCCAGCATCAGCAGCATGAGAAGCAGCACCAATATGAAAGCTATTACCTTTATAACGGGGAGGATCAAGATCGCAATACTTAATGGCCATGGAAAGCTTGTCAATGAATATAGCTCATGAGACAGGGGAATCATCCGCAAGGTGAAAAAGAGGCCCTGGCCTGCTCCCCCTAAGAAACAAATAATCCAAAATGATTTGTACAGGACAGAAATTGCTGTGACGATCAATAACAACTGAAAAAGGCCTCTGGTTGTAATTATGTTTGAAGTCAAGAAAGGTGAACTTTGAAGAAATGACCCTTTGATTCACATCCACCAGCTGTGTAAGCTGCTGAAGTTGAACAAGAGAGCCTCTCTCCCGTGTGGTTGTCCAAGTGAACTCACCGACCCCCATACAAGAGAAAAAGGCAAGTGAGCACATGGCCTGAAATAAATAACGACCATATGGAGTATGGCAAATTTTTTTCTACTACAAAAAAAAGACGCAAGGATGGCAATACCATCTTTAATAATAGAAAAGGAAGAATGCCAAAAATAACAATAACAGATCTCATAGAACTAAGTACAGTTAGTATGGGCTGGCTCCTAGGTTGCTGCAGCCTCTTCCGTACCCTCGGTATGGATATCTAAAACACCAGTTTGTCTGATGTCTTCGCCCAGGGCAGTTGCGGACGAGGTGAAGTGGGCTCCCGCAGTCGAAGCATCCTACTTCAGGATTGTACTGTACAAGAGGTCTGAGGGTGGTAAGAACTGGAGATGGAGGAGTGGCGGTAACAGGAATAAGGGTCTTATCAACAGCTTTACCTGTCTTTTTATACTTATCTGTGATATTGGCCACCTTGCTATCCTCCGTTGACCCCACTAACTTCTGTAAAAGGGTCCTAACGTTTGCATCGCTCAGGTTCTCCCTAAGGGCTCTGAAGCATGACTCGTAGTACTGTGCGTCCTTGTGGCCACGAAACTTGGCTGCATCAACGAGGATCTCGAGAGATGATAAGGCCAGGTGGGGGTCAAAGAATTCAAGGGCTCTGGCCACAGCCTTACGGACTTTCCCGAGCGCTTGCTCTACATCATTATCAACTTTGGCTTTTGTTGAAGACTCAATCTTTTTGTTTAGGTCAGCTATCTTTTAGTCCACCGTTTGCTGGAAATGCATAATGAAGGGAAGAAACTATGAAAAATAGTGTAGGCTAAGAAGAAAAGCAAGATTTACACTGTGGGGGAGATACCGGGATATAGGCCTGGCTAAGCCATAGCCTGACCACACCTAGTAGACGTAATAGGTAGGAACACATAACCCCAGGTTATTGTAAAACTTTTTACCTGGCTAACGCCTGCAGATAGGTGGGGACATGTCTACTCCAGGCTATGATGGAATTATATGCCTAACGTACCCCCACAAAGGAGCAATTTGAGGTATCCCTGTCCTTGAAACAATTTTCATGCCTGGCCCACGCCTAGTAGAAATTATAGGCAGGAACATCTACCCACAGGGTATAATGAAATTTTATGCCTGGACCACACCTTGGAGATACTTAGGCGAGAAATCTACCCCCAGGTTATGATGAAATTTTAAGCCCTTGTGAAATTTTAAGCCTGGCCCACGCCTTAGAGAAATTATAGGCGGGAACAACTACCCCAGACTATGGAGAAAATTTTATGCCTGGCCCATGCCTAATAGGAATTATAGCCCAAAACATCTACCCGCAGGCCATGAAGAAATTTTATGCCTGGCCCACGCCTTGAAAACAATATAAGCGGGACCATCTAACCCCAGGCCATGAAGAAATTTTAGGCCTGGCCCGTGTCCAATAGAAATAAGGCGGAAATATCTACCCCCAGGCCACGAAGAAATTTTATGCTTGGCCCACGCCTTAGAGAAATTATAGGCAGAAACATCTACCACAGGTCATGAAGAAATTTTACACCTGGCCCACACCTTAAAGATAATATGTAGGCTGGAACATCAACCCCCAGGCCATGAAGAAATTTTATGCCTGGCCTGCACCTAAGAGAAATTATAGGCAGGAACATCTAACCCCAGGCCAAGAAGAAATTTTATGCCTGGCCCACGCCCAATAGAAATTAATGGCAGAAACATCTACCCCCTGGCCACAAAGAAATTTTATGCCTGGCCCACGCCTTTAGAGAAATTATAGGCGGGAACATCTACCCCAGGCCACAAAGAAATTTTATGCCTGGCCCCACGCCGTAGAGAAATTGTAGCCAGGAACATCTACCCCTAGGCCATGAAGAAATTTTATGTCTGGCCCACGCCAAAGAGAAAATATAGGCGAAAACGGCTACCCCAAAACCATGAAGAAATTATGTTCCTGGCCGACGCTGACAAAGGTAAAGGAATAAATTACAGCCTAAAACCAGTAACAAACTGCAAGGTAAAGACAGAATTGTAAGTGCCTCATCGTTTTTACGAGCAGCCTGAGGCGGGTTCAATACTTCAACAGGCACATCGGCAGCGGCTGGTGCGGCAGCCGGAGCTGCCGCTTCAGCGGGCTGAGCAGAATGAACAGGTTGAGCGGCAAGCGCCGCTAGAGCCTCAGCAGCAGGTTCCACAGGAGCAGCCGTGCTAGAGCTAACCAACATAAAGTGCGTTTCTATCATCCTATAAGGGAGGGATATAAAAGAAAAATTGAAATAATAGCTAGAGCTAAAAGACTAACCAACTGCTATAACGACCGACGGCGGAGTATACCGCTAACTATTACGGGAACAGGCAAATAAGAAAGGCTAAGAAACTTGCAAGTATAAAGATGACGACCCACGCGGTAAGAGTGGGAGTGACCAAAGAACATGCAAAACAAAAACAAGGGGAAATAAACAACATACCTTAAAACAACAAGTAAAGGCTGACTAGGAAGGAAGCAAAAGGTTACATTGTTGGGCTGATAACAAGTGGGCTAGGAGGGAAGGCGACGTAGCACAGAGAAAAAAAAAGGAAACCGAAAAATTCTAATAACTCACCGTTGGTTTGCGTAGACTTGTGAAACTGCCAAGAATAAAGTTATCAGGCTAAAATTTATACTGGAACGCTGCCGAGGCCTGGGTCTAGTCTGTGGGAAGGTCTCTTGGTGTTAGACTTTCGCACGCACTTCAATTTCGTGCCAAATTCCTTGATGAAAATACTTACATAATGATATGGCGAATGCATCCCCACAGTGCGATCAATTAATCTTCGCAAAAAGGCTCTACCAGGGACAACCACAGAACAAGCAAAATTTAGCATGCCCATTAGTGATTGGATTTTCTTTCAGTGAGACCTTCTTGCGAGTAAGAAAGTTTGCAATCAAACCGAGACATTTGTCAATTTTGTCCAGAGGCAAATGAGCCTCAAAAATTTCAGAATCCAATTTGATTCCAGCAAAATACACTGTTGTAGCAGGACCACATGTTTACTCTGGTGCCATGGGAATGCCAAGGTATGAACATAGGTTAAGGAATAAATGTACCTGCTCCTGGCATAATGATTTAGACTTAGCGATAATAAGAAAATCGTCGAGAAGATGAATAATATGATTAATCCTCAGTTTATTCTGAGCAATCCATTCCATTGCAGTACTTCGGGTTTCAAATGTTTTACAACTACTAGAGCATCCCATAGGCATGCACCGGTCATAACAATACAAATTCCTCCATCTCATACCCAGTAAACTATAATCCCGAGGAAGGATGGGGATAATCCTAAAAGCATTCTTTACATTGGTTTTGGCTAAAAAACACCCATGACCTGCAGCCTTGATGTGGCAAATGGCATCTGAAATAGTTGCATAGGAAACACTAGTATGGTCTGGGGAGATGCCATCATTAACAGAAGGACCCCTGGGATAAGATAAGTGGTGTATCAATCTAAATTCCCCAGGAGTCCTTTTTGGAACAACACCTAATGGAGAAATCCGAAATGGGTAGAAAGGTCGACTCCTAAATGGTCCAGCTAGACGACCAGCCTTGAGCTCCTTACTAATTTTTGCATCTACTACATCAGGGTTGTCTGTAGCAGAAATTAAATTGTTTGCATCCGAGAAGCTGGGGTCGCCCTCATAATGTAAAGGAACCCCCCTGAAAGAAATACTGCAATGGAATGGTTATACCCAGAGAGGAAGAATTCTCATTGCTCAACAATGACAGGTGTTGGTAAGTTACAATTTGTTAGGTTGGGGCTTGGCAGACAGGGGTCGGTTTGAAGAGGGTGTACTCTGGCCACGAAAATTACACCGACCGACTGGGTGTGTTCCTTCACACTTATAACATAAATTCTTAAAGGCAGAACCAGTATCACAAGCCACCCCCCCCCAGTGAAACTTGAAACAATACCCCTTGGGGATACCTTGATCCTGTTGTTTAGCACGTCCCTGACCAGCCGGATTTGTTTGCTTTTTAAAAGAATGTTGGGCCCACATCCATAACCCCAAATGAATTACACCCCATGGGAATGAAGAAGGTTGTGCCTGCTTTGAAAAGTGCACGTTTTCACCGTAAAACTTCTAATTACCATCCCTGGCTGCCAAATCCTGAACTACTTCCCCATATTTCATGAGGGTGGGGGCCTCATGGGGACACCTACTAGTGTACACCCCAACAAAAACATGAAAGCAACTTAGCCAGGTTTCAATTGACAATTGCTCTGGAAACAGGTTCTAAACATGGTGGAATTTTTTCCTTTTCAGAATTTGTGATGGTGACTTGGTATCTATCCTCAAAAATTGGATTAGAGAGTAAAGCACTAAAATCAAAGAACTCATTGTTCCAGGTCTTTGCACAAAGCTTTTCTGATACCCTGGCATCGATTGGAAGACTTGGAGAAGAGAAAAGCTCAGTAGGTACTTGTGACTCACCCGACAATGATGCTTGTGTGGTGCTTAAAGACCCAAGCACTATGGCTCCAACCATTCCTGGAGTTGCGACTGATGGACCTGGCACCAGGGCACCACTGACTGACGAAGGTGGGATAGAAAACAACGGAACTTCAGACAAAGCACTTGGCCTAGAGGTGTTGCTTATTGGAGTGGTGCTGATCTTGTCAGGAGGAGAAAGATGGCGAGTTACTTCGTCTGCCACCTGTACTACCAATTGATCCAATAATCCTGGAGACAGGGACAAATCTACTCAGAGACAGTGGACGAATCCATAAAGGTGAGGATGAATCCTTCCTTTGAACTGGGGAAGACGAATCCTCACACAAAATTAACAGAATAAGTGAACCAGCCACAAATCTTAATAAATAGGACAAATCCTCAAAACAATAAAATAAAACTTGACCCATCAGGGTTGAATGTATCAACGACATAAAATAAATTCCCATGACTGGGCTAAAAACTACTAACCACGGAAAAAGTAAGGCGTGGAAGGTGTGAACATTCAAAAAATGAACGGAATGTGTTTAGAAAATTTTAATTAAAGCAAGTGCAATGCCCTAAAAATGGCACCCCTGTAACTACAATAAAAATGATACTGACCCACGGGGTAACGTGAACGCCATCAGGTAAATGAAAATCTTTCCCCGGATGAGAAAAAGCTCTATGGGCCCAACAAAAAACATTCGGAGTGGGAGAAAGCACAACCTCAAGATACTGCTGGAGAATCTCAACGCGATTGGCAAAAGATGCCGCCTCATCGTAAGAATAACAACATGGAATGACATGGCAAACACAAACGACGCAAACCTTATGATCCTCCACTAACAGACAAACTAAACTCTTGATCTCAGAACCAACAACCTCAGGACTTGTATCCACAAGATCATTAGACCCAATCTTGAGAATCAAAACATCAGGAGCAATCTGTTCAACCACGTGGAGATCGAACGACCGAAGCTTTGCCACAGTTCCTTTGCCAACGCCATGTAAATGAACAGACACGGTCCCCCCAAGTTTAACATTACCATTGGCCCAATGATCAAAATGGGATCTTAAATCGCATTTAAGACGCTTAACAAATGGTAAAAAAAATGTGGTACAAGACGATTTCAATCAGGTAACAAGCTTTTTAACGGGAAGAAAACGTTTATTCCAAAAAAATAGTTTCTAGCGACATATGTTAATGCCATTTAGTTTTCTTTTGGATATGATTTTAGTTTACAGCTGGGATTTACATTGTACTGGCTAGCATAAAGCTCATGTAAAATTCACTATCCCATACCAAATGTTATAATGATATGAAATATTAATGTAGACTGTGAAATTACCAGGAAATCAAAAATCAGAGTATGGTTAAGGTCAGGAAAGATATAAAATTGATAGAGTAGTCCAGCAGGGGACTTTCTGTTGAAACTATTGATGGAGCTTTTAAGAAAGTTGTAAACCAAACCCATGTTGTCCTTTTTGGTTGTGGCTTTAATTGTTTGTCACTTAATTTAACCCAACATAGCAATTACTACGAGTTAGCAACATGCCTTATATTGTAGCTCTGAAAAGTACATAAGAAGCCATCAAAATAAAGCACCACTACAGTTCATTATTCATCACTACAATAAAAATTAAAAAACATGAATAACTAGCTTTAGTGACTAATCCAAGAGGGTGTGCAATAATGTTCTCTACCATGATTAAATAACCTTACAACATCTAATTCTTTATTTATAGGATGACAGTACCATTACTAAAATAGGAATGGCTGGGGCCTGTAAGAGAAGCAGAAGGTATATAGGACGAGTTAATAAAGTTATTATTATTCAAACCCCTTTGTTGCCAAACATTTCAACTGTTCCACTAATATGCAATGCTGTATAACCTAACTGTATTCCCATTCTCATTTTGTTTTCCTTTTTTATTTCCTCCAGCATTATCAAGCAAAGTAAAGGTGATTTACCACCAAAATCAACTACATCTGTTTTTCAACAGGTGTGTTTTCATAGATAATCGAAATATCATTATGTTTATTGCTATTTCTTAACTATTGCATTTTTTTTCCTGACAATATTGCCTTTGTGGTCCGATGAAACCAAAATGTTGTTAGAGTTAGTTTGTGCATGCATGTAGCAAACTTTTGTTACTGATACATTTGTTCATGGATTTAGATGTAATCTTACTTTCATAGGTTGATAGCAGTTCAGTTCAGTCAGCAGATGCTAAAAGACCTAAGAGGTATGCTTGAAAACTAGGAATGTATAATAGACTGAAATGTTACAACTATTCACCAAAACATGTGATGTTACGAGTAACATGCATGAATTTATAACAGCAAACAAAAACAAGTGTTCAAGTACATGTAAATTTTTGAGAGGTAGCCGTGGAGGAAGCTACACCATCGCTTCTGACACTGAAGCAAGTTTTGTAATCAGTGTAACAACCCTTGAAAGCGGTTGAACATCTGTCCCCAAGTGTGGCAGCTACAGTTAGCTTTCATGACAAGATTTATTGTTTTTGTACAACTTGTTCTATTTTTGACTTGCACAATGTTGCAAAACCCCACAATAGCAGTTACTTGATGGCTGGTTGTTGGAATCTTTAAGAGGGGTTCACTTTATTAAACACACACTTTATTCTTGCTACAGAAAAGGAAAAATGGAGGAATCTGACTTTGTCCGTAGAGCAATATGTTTTAAAAGCAACAAAGGCACTTCTGCAACATAATGTAAAGCAGACTTCCTGGAGATCGGTGACAGCAATGATGAAAGAATCATCATAAGTTGTGGCAAAAGCAAAGTCACCAGTAGTGAAGAAAGTGAAATCGAAGATGGGAGGGAGAATTCTGAGCAGGTGTGACCAAATATATTTCAATGGAAAGCAGAACACTCCATTCTTGATTGAATGTTGACACAAAATAACACCAGTTTTTCTTTGGCGCCCAGAAGGGTTTGATTAATTACATCATTGCTTTTCCAGGAATTGGATTTTTGCTTATAATCGCTTCCATTACCATGTTTGGGTAATTAAACTATTTCCATTTTGAGCGCTTTTTAACAGCTCAGTTTAATAGGCGGCAGAACTGACGAAAAACGTGCGTTTAAAACTCGCTACCATCCAGTAAATTGAATCACAGACTATGTCAATTTCTATCCGGTTGTTCGGTACTTTTAATCACTGTTAACAGTTCCCATGGGTATTGTCAGACTGAAACAGCAGTATACAACCTTTTTCATTTTCCTTTTACCTTGTGGACTTTCTGTAACTATGCACGGCACTGTAATATGTAAATGTTCTCTTTCTAGGAATCCAACAAGTATTACGAAGACGACAAGCATATCCCGTACTACGAAAAAAGAAGACGTTCTGCATATTCAAGTGAAGAGGCTGTCGACATTTTAATGATAGTAAAAGAGCCTGTCTATACCGAAGTGCCACTTCAGGTTCTGGAAAATGCCACCTTTTTGGTTGACTTAGACGCCCTTGTCCATCCGGATGATTGTAAAGCTGACGATCTTGGTAAGCGGACTCATACTGGTTCTCCAAAAAGCTACATTTCCGTTGACCGCAACGTGAAAGGGGATATCTTGGATGTGAAGATATGGCAAAAGAGAAATGACGCCGACTTCATAATGGTTGTCATACACTATCATCATCATGACAAGGAAGCTAAATACTGATGTACGATAGCAAGTGGCAAAGGCACCTACTTGTCTTGCTTCATTATTATTATGAGGAGGAGGAAGTGCAACTGAAACTTAAACAGCATGGAAACTCTAAGAACAGCAACGAACTGTATGTATGAACAAGACCAAGCACCATTCAAGATCTGAAGGAAACTGTATCATCAAGGAAATGGCAATCCCGGGAGGTCTTTTATGAATCAGCTCGCGGAAAAGGGGACTTGGAATTCTGTCGTTCCAAAAGTGAGCTGCCACAAAATGCGAAACAAGTAAGGAATGCATTAGCTTCATCTACTATGTCCTTTAACCCTTCCACCAACCAAAGTAGGGATATCTTGCTAGAGGCGATGGAGAAGTGCAAGAGCAAAGATGGCTTTGTTAGAGAAGCTGTTGGTGCACCAGAACCTATGGCCTTTCTTGCCACTGACCGGCAATTGAAAGGCGTCGAGTTGTACTGTGCCCAAGTAGGCTCATTTTCCATTCTTGGTGTGGATGCTACGTTTAATCTGGGAGATTTCAGCGTAACACCAACAACATATAGACCACTTGAGATCTGCAATGTGAGAACTGGTAAGCCTCCTGTTTTCCTTGGACCCTTGCTTGTTCATCAAAGCAAAACTGAACAGACTTACAGGTATCTAAGTTCAGCAATGAAGCGTTTCAATCCACACACTGCGCAACTCAAGGCATTTGGGACAGATGGCGAATGAGCCTTGGCAAACGCATTTGGAGAAGAGTTCCCTGAGGCTGACCATCATAGATGCTTTATCCATCTTTGCAAGAACATCGAAATGAAAATGTCTAGTCTGGGTATTCTTGGAATGGATCAAAATTAATTCCTGTGTGACATATTTGGAAAAGTGTCGCTGCCACCTCATACCATGGAATTGTAGATTTTGATAATGCTGATGATTTTTACCCCACATTATGCTCTCTTGAAAAAGTTTGGAATGACCGTAAAAACGAAATCACCAACCAAGAACCAACATTTTATGACCGGTTTGTGGCAAACGTATCTGACACGATCATTACATCTATGCTCAAACCCCTCCGCCAGAAGGCTGGATTAGGAGACTCTTTGTACAACGGAGCAGAAAACCACCTTTTAAAGCTGAAGGCTGAACACAACCATGTTAGTTTAGTAACCTTCATTTCCAAAAGCCACGAGCTTGTGAAGGAACAGGATGACCAGTTGGAAAGAGCAATTCTAGAACAGGGTGAATGCAGAATGACACATGAGTACAGCCACCACAAGATATCTCCAGAAAGGTGGAGAAAAATGAACCCCACCGAGAGGAGGGCTTACACCAGCAAGGCCAAGGAGAGTGGCCCAGTGTCGCAAACCCTATCTACATTGTCAATATCGTATAAACAACTCAATCAACTTTATTTTGCCACTCAAATCATATTTACATCACATCAGAAGAATATTACAGATGTTAAGTAGCAGGAACATCTCTGCAAGCTTGTGATCGCTTTTCTAAGGAGATCTCCCTAACGATACTACAAAGTTTTAATACTAACTAGGATCGTGGCTTGATTACACAGGTGTAGCGACAATTGTTCAATCATGAAAAGAAAAATTATACAGCTCGTATTTGCCCTTTCGCTTCTTCTTGGTAAAGATCATGTTCTTGTTGAATAAATTGTTTGATTTTTTCCTAAAAATATATTTTCATTTAATATCTCTTAGTATGGCTGGCAAACTATTCCATGTTTTTGCTCCTTTGAGAATTTTCCATAATTTGTTCTTTTGTAGTTTGTGTAATTTTCTTAAAGATCTCATATTATACGTGTGAATTGTATAATTTGTTGAAAAATCTTTGAAGACTGAGGGTAAATTTCCGTGCAAGTAGGAATGCACAAATATCGGTAAAGGTAAAGAATCCGATCCCACCGATGCGTCGGTCACTTTTTAAACTTAAGGCAAAAAAGATGCATTGGTGGTGCATTGGCGGTGCGTCAGCAGCGTGTCGGTGACTGATTTAGGCCTTATTAGAATATTGAAATGCTGTACGTACCATTTCTTCTTCGACGGAAAACTTTCACTACGGTGTCAAAATAAGAAATTTACTTTTAACCGCCATCTTGTTTTTAGTGTTATTAGAACCCAGCTTTTATCTCAAGTGTTGTTGGAACCCAGTTTTCCTCTCTGCACATACGTCGGCCAACTCGTTTTATCAAACTTAATTGAATACTTTATTGAATTGGACATTGACTTTTTCAAACTTGTTGGCTCCTAAAGGAGCTGTTTGTTTTTTGTTGACAGAGCCCTCTAGGAATAGAAGGCATCCTCCAACGCCAGCGGTAACAGCCTCTTTGCGGCGCGAAGTCATTTAACCAACGGCAACAGATCACCCAGCTGTCTTCAGCACTCCCGCTTGATCATTTTCACCAAAAGTTTTGGGTCTCCCAGCCGCTCCAGGGTGCTTTGATATACATGACTTCGTTTACGATTCCCAGCTCCGCTATGCTGGAAGTCCCTGATCCTACAGCGTGCTGTGCCCGAGAGTCGGTAGGCATTATTGAGGCTGCATTTCTTCTCATTTAGGGTTGAGAGCACCGCAGCAAGTGCACCCTGGCAAGTGGTAGTGGCAGGCTGACTGGAGGGGCTGCATCTGTGGGGATGGACTCATTGACAGTCATGCTTCTATCAGTGTGCTCCAAACCAGGGGGCTTATCTTCTCTGCTTCTCGGTGGTGATTCATTGACAGGCTCTGTTGGCCATTCTGGACTGGGCCACCTGTGAGCCTCTTCCATCGATCCAAAGGGAACTTTCTTAAAGTGAGCTCTGGTCCTCATGACAGAGCTGCCATCGGGCCTTTTGGCCACCACCCTTGGTGCCTTTCCTGTATTGCACCTCCAATGGTTCTGCTTTGTAGGCAGTTGTGGACTTGTTAATTGCCTCTCTTTGGACTAGCACAGAGTCTCCCACCTGTACGTCAGAGGGTTTGACATACCTCTTGTCCGCATACCCTTTCATTTGCATTTTCTTCTCAAGATCTCTCTGGAACAGTTCTTCAAAGTTATGTTCACGAGGAGTTACTCCAATGGGAAGCCTGGTGTGGAACTTGTGACCCGAATACATCAGATCTGCTGGAGCGACTTTAGTGGTGCAATGAGGTGTCGCTCTGTAGGCACGAAGAAATCTGAATACCTCTTGCTTGAAATTCGATCCTGTCAACTTGCTTATTTGGTGCAGCTTCTTCAGTACTCTCATGAACTGCTCGGGCTCTGCATCGGCTTGCGGATTCAGCGGCGTCTTCCGCTCGTGACGATAGCCCAAGTGTAATTGCAAGATTCTAGAGGTTGCTTCTTACTCAAATCTAAACAA
>JAEMPF020015245.1:5156-16593 GCA_022496165.2 Catalaphyllia jardinei
ATGTTTATACACGTACTGCTGCAGATCATATTTCTCAGTCTAGGTTCCAGACCTCTTATGTTTACGATTTAACAAATAGATTCCATGTTGCCGTGCGTCTGTTCAGTAATAGATCACAGATGACGTCAAAATGTGGTAAGAACAAAAAAGTGGCACACGAGGCGTAGCCGAGTGTGTCACTGATGTTCTTACCACATTTTGACGTCTTCTGTGATCTATTACTGAATCAGACGCACGGTAACATGGAATCTATTTGTTTTATATAATAACGAAAAGCCAATTTTTTGTTTCAAAACATTTTAATATAACGCGAAAGCCGGCCTTTTGCCCCGCCTTTTCCCGCCTCTGCACGAAAAAAAGCCATTTGACGTGATCTATACATTCAAAATGAAGCAGTTTCATTGGTTGCTATGCGTAGCAAAGAATTGTGATTGGTCGAGAAAAATCACGCCACTGTCAAACCTGACTCGAACGTCTCTTCTCGTGGAACGAAAACTTACAGCGAAAGCAGAATTGAACTGTAAAATCCACAAATCTTGAAGAAAATGCTGGAATAATCAAGTCAGTTTTTGTCATTGGAGCAGCCCTGTGAGCCGAAAAGTGTGGACGTTGCCTTGAAAATTACAGGAGTTGAAAAAATACCCTCGGAAAACTTGTGGTTGCGGTCAACCTGGAGGCCATTTGATTCGAGTTTTGAATGAAAGGAGCGTAAATGACGGTGGAGAGTTTGTCTTCTGTGGTTGGTGATTCTCAAATCAGCTTGATATAGTGTCGGAGACACATTTTAGCTGCGATACTCTTGACAGTGAGCTGTGGTTAGCTATACTTAGGTCGCTGCTGTGGCCTGAAACGGACAGGAACATTCGCATCGGAAAGCAAGGTTATGTATTTTATTTTACCAATTTTAAGAAGTGATGTTTTGATGTTTCATTCCTGACATCAATCAGTGAGTCAACTGTTGTTTTGACACTGAGAAAGTTGAATTTTTTAAATAGATTAATCTCAGAAACATTTTGTTTATTGGGTTTGTTAAATTCGAGATAACGGAGTGGTTCTCGGCTTACCAAGACCAAGTTTGTGCGTGGTTTAGTCGCGCTCAACAGCCGACTGAGGCTGCTAGAAAATTATTTCTGTATCATTTTTTTAAAAGAAACAGCTTTATCTTTCGTTTTCTGGCTTCTCAAACCTGTTTAATTCCTCGGCAAGACTTTTTTGTACCTTATCTTTTGCCCAGTCACGTAAAATATCATCCTAATTCTCAAAACTTTCCGCCATTTTAAAACGGCAGAGGGAAAAACTTTGTAATGATGACGTCAATCGTGCATCTGTCCTCTAATAGATCATAGGCGAGAACCAATCAAAATAACTTGGGTTATTATATAAATATATATAGTTTTCAAAAATTGTAACCGTCACTTTTGAAAATGTATGTTGATTAGCATACGAAACGTTAAGTTCTATGTAAAAATGCGTTGGAATACAATGTTTATCACCGCTGTTTGTGTTATTTTCTTAATCAAGCTACGATGGCCTAAGAACAAGAGTTTATGCGATAGCTTTCTACTTTCTACTGTGCGAGGTCAATACAACGAATACAAGCGGATGCAAGACACATTCAGCCCACTTATGGTTTTTTCAAAGCTTTTTCTGATCCAAGAACACCTATTCAAGGAAAACGTTACCATTCTGTGTATCAACGCCAATTTTACCCGAAATTTCGCTTTGGTTTGATGGCCATACTGAAAACCACTGCTGTCACGCAATCTCCAGCAGAATGTGTCCTTGAAACTCGCGTAAAATGGATATAACTTACATCGAAAACTTGACTAACACCACAAGAAACCGTCGTTATCGGTTGTTTTTATCCGCTGGGGGAGTCACTTCGGCGAAATCCGGATAATGAGATTGCCAGCAACACTGAAGTCAGAGTTGTATCGAAATTGCCTTGGAAAATGATAATCCACAAAGCGGTAAAAAAGGGAACCGTTGGAAAGTTTAAATTCGCTGGACCAATTTTAACATTGGCTCAAAACATTGACCTATGTGTGGTGAGTAGCTAGCGATAAGTAGAATATTTGTATCTTCCCGGACCCTCGAGAAACAAGAATTTTAAAATGCCCAGCTTTGGCACTTTTTAAAATGACACGAAGTATGCCTTCTAAGTTTGCATATAGACCTTAAGCGATGCATAGCAAACATTTGTCCTTGTATGCATTTGAATTATCAAAGGACAAATATGTGATGTTGATGTGAAATCAAGTCTGTTACTTGAATAGCCTCAGAGATACACCCTGCTAAAGTTGACCTAAAATCACAACTTTTGTCACGCCACTGGGCATATTTTTTTTGGGCGGCCGCGGGGGCCGGCCTGTTCTACGAAACAATAAAGACAATGGACAAAAAAATGTTACTATGGTTGCTAGTTGGCTAAAACCTTCATGCAACATACATATGGTGGAGATCGGCCGACCCCCTTCTTCCGACTTTTTCAAATCCGCCTGTTTTTCTCTGACATACATTCTTAAGCTTGCAGCGCTTTAAACAAACCAGTAATAAGTTTATTAGGACAGTTTTCACTTGAGTGTGGAAAACGAATGTTTTTGCACAGCCTGTTCCAGGCTCTCTGTCAGATTGTAAAAGCGGGCGGGCGACGAGTGGGGTCTGCTAGGGAATAAGGAGAGGTCAGGAGAGCCTGTAAGTACCGTTTTTAAAACCTTATTCCGTTATACCAGCTCCTGGTATACCCTCTCATTGGTTACTTTTGACAGTTTATATCAACACCTTGTCTGTTTGTCTGAAGCGTAGTGACGCTTAACATGGTGAGCGTGATGCACGCGTGTGATTTCGAGGAGTCCAAATTTATTCAAGCACTCAGAATGGAGTAAAAAAACGCGTCTGATCAATCTGGCACCTGGAGAGATGTTTTTGCCATTATTCCCAGCGATTTTGGGAGAAGTTTGCATTTTTTTTAGATGGTTTCCGCTGTTTGTAATGTATAAATTTGTTTATGCCTATTTCCATTGCAAGGTATGTTCAAAGTTCTCTTAGAATATTAGGTCTCGAGGGGCGAAGTTTGAAATATTCCGTAAACATGGTGCTTACTTGCATTATATATTGTGTGTTGTTGCAAGTACACGGATATCATATTTATCTTTGCCGGCTTCATATTTTTCGGCGGCGTGAAACAAAAGCCGGAAATCTGTCAGTGTTCGCAAGTCACGTCTGAGGCTGCTATAAATCTTAGAGACGTTCTTCTGTTTCTTGCATCAGTTTGATCGAGCTTTTGTCTCTCAAGCTCGATGTTTAGGTCTGCAACTCCTTTGTTCGCTCTGGCACCACATGATTCAAATGTGGCTGTTTGGGTGCAAGCCTGTTAACCGTTTTGCGTGTTGTATGTGCCATTGTTCTGATTTGGCTCTGTTCTTGCAGGACGATGGTTTCGATCGTCCACATGGGTCTAATCCTTTGCCGATGGTTAATTTTCTGCACGTCTACACAGAGACTTCCACCAAAGAGATTCTCTGAGAAACAGCAGACATGAACGATCGCAGAAGAATGCAACACACTTGTGAAGATCAGCTTGGCCTCGTGAAATTTGCTCGAGTAACTCTATACCGAACATACGGAGATTTTGACATTTTGACACAAGAGACGGTTTCTTTTTTCAAGTGGGCGGAATGAGGTTTTTAAAACAATGCTTACAGCCTCTCCCGCCTTCTCCTTTTTTCTCCCGGATCCCGATCATCCGATTCATGTGTTTAGATTTATTGCACATTCCGTTCAGCAAACTAGTGCGACTTCAAGCGCTCCGTAGAGTCATGCATCGATATAAAATTAAACTTTTTCTAAATCGATGTAACTAGCAAGTAAGCATATCATACAGATTCAAAAAAATAATCTTAGCTTTACATTAAAACCTGAAACGTTGTAAAATAATCAGTGCGTTTTCTTTGCAAACCAAAGCCATCAATTCTTGGAAAAACCTTTTATCTGTAATCACTGTCAGCCCTCACTTGACCTTTAGTCAGTTTTTACCTTTTGTCTCGTTTCTTGGAATAAGCAACAGCACTTACTGCCAGTTACCGTCTCATTACGTGTTTAACCTCAAATACACTCTTAGATATTTCAAGCTAAGTTTTTTCAGTTGGTCTTCTTTTTAAACATATCATACAGATTCAGAAAAATAATCTTAGCTTTACATTAAAACCTGGAACGTTGTAAAATCATCAGTGCGTTTTCTTTGCAAACTAAAGTCATCAATTCTTGGAAACCAAATCTATCAATTCTTGGAAAAACCTTTTATCTGTAATCGCTGTCAGCCCTCATTTGACCTTTAGTCAGTTTTTACCTTTCGTCTCGTTTGTTGGAATAAGCGACAGCACTTACAGCCAGTTACCGTCTAAGACGTTACCGTCTTAACCTCAAATACACTCTTAGTTATTTCAAGGTAAGTTTTTTTTTGTTGATCTTCTTTTTTACGAACGCTAAATTTGATCGCGACAAGGCCGCAGTTTGAGCGAGATTTGGGTAAAATTGACGCCGTTACGCCTAAATGCTCTTCAACCAAATAGAGGTCACGTAAATTTTAATGTCTACCGATCGCAATTGAATGCAAACAGCATATACTGCCTTATCTTTCTTTGACATTTTGTTCTTATAAATATTAAGAAAGTTGTACTTGCAAAACGTCTCGAAAGTTGTGAAGTCAGTGTCTCACAAGAAAACTGATGCCAGTGCCAAATCATACACACACCCCCTAAAAAGTCGAACGGTCCACCCCTTACTAAAGATTTCCACGGCTCCTGTAATTAAATATTCAAAATTTGCCACCTCGCATCGCCCGCCTCGTGCACTGTATAAAATTTCCGCCGGTTGACGAACGCGTATCATAACTGATTCTAAAAGAGCGAAACATGCCCAGAATCGAAATCGTCCAGCTGGGTGATTTGAAGACTGGCGATCAAATTGCTGTGATGGGACAAGTTGGTGATCTTCATCCGTCACTTCTCGCGTTAATGGATCACACTGGTGGCATATACTTTCACCATGGCATTTTCGACAAGGAAAAATTGGAGGTGATCGACTTCCATGGAGATACCAAGGCCAATGCCAAGCCGAAGAGGCGCCCCATCCTTGAATTTGTCGCTGGACGTCCCCAGCTTTATCGCGTTGTTCACGAAAATTGTCTGCCGGTGGAGACAACTATGAAGATGGCGAACGAGGCAGCGGAAAAACCTAGCTATTGGCCAGGGTACGATCTGATCAGAAACAACTGCGAAACGTTTGCCACTTATCTAAAGACGGGAATCAAACATTCAGCACAGGCTTCTACAGCTCTTTTACATCTCCTTTGCAAGGCGGCTGCTGTCGTTACTACAGCAGTAATAGCATCTGGATCCGCATCTGTTTCTTCATTCGGGGGCATGCGCTAATAAACGATACAAGGAAAGAGTAATAAACGAATTTTCACGAGGCTTCAAATACTTTGATGTTTGAAAACATTTAAAAGACGTTTTCGTATTAGAGGATATTATATAGAACTGATATTAAGCACACTTCGAGTCTGAACTGCGCCCGTTATCTAGACTTATGTGTTACACTTCCCTGCACAGCCAATATTTATCACTTGAATGTAAACTTAAAATTTTTCTAAATCGATTTAACTAGCACTTGAGCATATCATACAGATTCAGAGAAATAATCTTAGCTTTACAATAAAAAACTGAAACGTTGTAAAATCATCAGTGCGTTTTCTTTGCAAACTAAAGCTATCAATTCTTGGAAAATCCTTTTATCTGTAATCGCTGTCTGCCCTCATTTGACCTTTAGTCAGTTTTTACCTTTTGTTTCCTTTCTTGGAATAAGCAGCAGCACTTACAGCCAGTTAATTACCGTCTCATGACGTGTTAAACCTCAAATACACTCTTAGTTATTTCAAGTTAAGTTTTTTGGTTGGTTTTTTTTCTTTTTCGAAAGCTGAATTTTATGTTTGGAAGGCCGCAGTTTGAGCGAGATTTGGGTACAATTGACGCCGTTACGCCCACATACATTTCAACCAAATAGAGGTCACGTAAATTTTAATGTCTACCGATTGAATGCAAATAGCACATACTGTCTTATCCTTCTTTGACATTTTGTTCTCACAAATATTGAGAAAGTTGTAACTGTAAAACGTGTCGAAAGTTGTGAAGTCAGTGTCTCACAAGAAAACCGATGCCAGTGCCAAATCATACACACACTCCCTCAAAAGTCGAACGGTCCACCCCTTACTAAAGATTTCCACGGCTCCTGTAATTAAATATTCAAAATTTGCCACCTCGCATCGCCCGCCTCGTGCACTGTATAAAATTTCCGCCGGTTGACGAACACGTATCATAACTGATTCTAAAAGAGCGAAACATGCCCAGAATCGAAATCGTCCAGCTGGGTGATTTGAAGACTGGCGATCAAATTGCTGTGATGGGCCAAGTTGGTGATCTTCATCCGTCACTTCTCGCGTTAATGGATCACACTGGTGGCATATACTTTCACCATGGCATTTTCGATAAGGAAAAATTGTAGGTGATCGACTTCCATGGAGATACCAAGGCCAATGCCAGGCCGAAGAGGCGCCCCATCCTTGAATTTGTCGCTGGACGTCCCCAGCTTTATCGCGTTGTTCACGAAAATTGTCTGCCGGTGGAGACAACTATGAAGATGGCGAACGAGGCAGCGGAAAAACCTAGCTATTGGCCAGGGTACGATCTGATCAGAAACAACTGCGAAACGTTTGCCACTTATTTAAAGACGGGATTAAACATTCAGCACAGGATTCTACAGCTCTTTTACATCTCCTTTGTAATGCGGCTGCTGCCGTTACTACAGCAGCAATATTAGCTGTGTCCGGATTTGTTTGTTCATTCGGGGCCATGGACTTATGAACGATACAAGGAAAGAGTAATAAACGAATTTTCACGAGGCTTCAAATACTTTGATGTTTGAAAACATTTAAAAGACGTTTTCGTATTAGAGGAACTACACGAAGCTTAATGAGCTCCCTGTTATAGAAGTAATATCAAACACACTTTGGGTCTGAACTGCGCCCGTTATCTAGCCAATATTTATCACTTGATTGTAAAATTAAACTTTTTCTAAATCGATTTAACTAGCAAGTAAGCATATCATACAGATTCAGAAAAATAATCTTAGCTTTACATTAGAAAACTGAAACGTTGTAAAATCATCAGTGCGTTTTCTTTGCAAACCAAATGTATCAATTCTTGGAAATACCTTTTATCTGTAATCGCTGTCTGCCCTCGTTTGACCTTTAGTCAGTTTTTACCTTTTGTCTCGTTTCTTGGAATAAGCAACAGCACTTACAGCCAGTTACCGTCTCATGACGTGTTTAACCTCAAATACACTCTTAGTTATTTCAAGCTATAATTTTTTTTTGTTGGTCTTTTTTTTCGAAAGCTAAATTTGATCTTTGCAAGGCCGCAGTTTGAACAAGATTTGAGTAAAATTGACGCCGTTACCCCCAAATGCTTTTCAACCAAATAGAGGTCACGTAAATTTTAATGTCTACCGATTGAATGCAAATAGCATATACTGCCTTATCTTTCTTTGACATTTTGTTCTCATAAATATTAAGAAAGTTGTAATTTTAAAACATCTCGAAAGTTGTGAAGTCAGTGTCACACAAGAAAACTGATGCCAGTGTCAAATCATACACACACACCCTCAAAAGTCAAACGGTCCACCCCAGGGCTCGTCTAATTAAATATTCAAAATTTGCCACCTGGCTACCTCACATCGTCCGCCTCGTGTACTATGTGCTCAAGTTTGTCATACATTATCGTGAAGCCTCGTCGTGTAGATGGCAAAGGAAGTATTTGTCATCAGCATTTTAAAGTTTAGTGCGCCAGTAATGACTTTGGACAGCGCTGATACGTAGAAAAAGGCGAGGCTTCTTAGTCGCTTCCGAAAAATATCACGCTAATCAATCTCGTTCCCAGAGGCCACGTGCCTTTTTGTCAGAGCCAAGACACAAAGCTCTGGGATAATTAATTTCCAGATTCCAATATTTTAGGAGTTACGGTTTGACAGCGCATGCGTGCCTTGGTTTACATGGCGCCTAGAGATAAAGTCGATATGGAGGCGTTCCACAAAGACATTCAATACGCAATAGGAAAAAGTCCAAATTTGGCTTTGAAAGAACGGCAGTATCAAGTTTTATCCGAAAGCAAAATACACGTGGCCTCTGGGAACGAGATTGTTGACTTTTCCTGAGCTTTTTGTCATGGCGCTGACTAAAGGCACGTGGCTTTGGGAGCGAGATGGTTCGCTAATGAACATATTCGCCACACGTTTAAACATCATGAGAAATCTTTTGTATCTGACAACTTTTATTTGGCACATAAAAGGTAATACTTCAGCTTTTAAAAGCTGGTGTGTTAGCTTTTATGTTTGCCTTTCAGCAAATATGTTTGTCACAAAAGTGGTCATTTTTCCTCATCTACACGAGCAAATAACATTTGTCACATTAAAATTACTCTTGTAGACGAGGCTTAAGTCACTGTCAATGAAGGCCTGAGCGACTTATATCTTCGTAAGCTATGAACAGAAGTTACAAGAGGTCACCGGTGCTAATATTTTCAAAATAATAAATGATAAATTATTGTGCATTGAGATGAATTCGACTTCGAGGCGCCTTGGAATGCCTAAAAAATTTTGGTATACTCACTAGGGGTCACTCTCTGTTCAGGCGAATTTGGCCCAATATTTGGCTCTTTGTACAGTGCCAACTGAAAAAAAAAACTAATTCAAACCTCTCAAGAAATGTAAATTGAGAGAGCAGTACTGAGCAGTCTCCTTACTTGAAAATTAGGCTTGATCCAGACAGAACAAAAGTTTGCTCTTACATCCATCCACTATCTACCCCCCAGGGGTACTCCCTACAATGGCCTATACGGGGAGGCTCCGCCCGAAAGGGGTACCTTTTTCACGCTTCAGGTATATAAAAGGGTAGGGATTTCACAAGATGAGGTATATAAAAGGGTAGGGAAATCGGTCATTTAGGTATTTACAAGGGCTTTTAATTATAATATTTCCAGTAGACGCCACTTATGGCTTTGTCAGTATATTTATTAAGCTCTACATGAAAGTGAGAACAAGACTTCCTAAAGTAGGTATCTGAAAGGTGTAGCTTTTTGCAATAAAAGGTATATAAAAGGGGTACCTTTTCTGCCAAAATGGTATATAAAAGGGTAAGGGGTGGGCCCTCGGGGGGGACCCCCCCCGTATTAAACTTCGTTAAGTACCCCCCCCCCCCCCCCGGGACCTGCCCTCAGAAATTATTGACTGACCTGCCATTGAATGTGGCCTGTTCAGCTGCCATTTCTAATTTAGAATGTTTGGGCCTTTTCTTTGGTTTTCAATGACGCCGGGATAAGGAAAGAGGAGATTCCCTTCCTTAACTTCGCAGGTTGGTAATGGGCGTTTATTTTATGGGTGATGGAACAGAGAATTAACTCTGAAGTGTACATTTAAGTGCTAATTTAACCCATGAATAACCCACTGGGCGTTAGCCCTAGTAAAGGGAATCAGGGAACCACACGAGGCCAAAAAAAACGCTTTTAACCTCGGTGGGGATCGAACCCAAGACCTCCGGATTAGATCTACCGTTACTCTGCCGACTGAGCTAAGAGGTCGGACAGAGAAAGTCGGGGTCAATTTAGGTGGTGAATCGCGGCGAAGAGAAAGTAAGGGTACATATGAATGTTGCGCCGCGTAGCACTATGGCTATTCACTATTTTCCCCCACAGTTTATATACGGTCCCGCTCGACGGACTAAACGAAGAGCGACTACTCCTAGTATACTTACTCAGGGAAGTGATCTGCCATTTTTCAACCGAGAGCGTGGTTTTAATTACTCGTAAGCAGAATATCATTTGCAGCAAAACACATTTAGGCGGTACCAAGAATGAGCAGTTATTTGCCATTTGCAGGTCAAGTAGTGGGCTCTCGACCAAAAAACAATTGCATCGTATAATAATTGGTTTTAGTTTTAGTTTTGTTTAGATGAGAAATTGGCAGGAAATCTTTTAGCCAATCGCGTGGCACAGCAATGTAAACCTGAACCAAAAGAAAAAAAATGCGAATTACTTTCGACAATCAAATGAAAACCGCTCCTAAATATTCGTGGCTTTTTTTTTCAAATAAAATTAATGACAATTACCCAACGACGTGTTTGTGGACTCTTAAAGGGAACCTCAACTCTGACAAAAAGTTCACTTCAAATCACACGAAATAATTTTTAGAATCAAATTTGTTCGAAGTTTTAACTGACAAAGCCCGTTTACCTTAAATACATGAATTATAGAATCGTTTATTTTTGTTTTCAAAGTTCCCGGGCGCCGCCATCTTGAATAATTGTGACGTGAAAGGTTGCCCTTTTGTTATTGGACAAAAGCTCTTAGTGTCACAACAATAGAGCAACCAAGACACGTCACAATCTTTCAAGATGGCGGCGCCCAGGAAATTTGAAAACAAAAATACGCGATTCTGAAATTCGTTTTTCTCCACTGTAGATAGTCTTCTGGAAGAAAATTAAAACTAACGTTATTGCAAATACTATATCCTGCGGTTTAAAGTGATTCATTAGTTTCAAAATGCAGCAAATCAAACCCCCTGCTGGTTTTTGAAAATAATTGTGTGAAACATAATTCAGTGGTCATAAATTGCACACAAAAGCAATGTATTGTTAACAACTTCATTGCATAAAGAAAGAAGTCTAGTCTATTTGGAAGCAGTAGATTTTAATTTCATCTTTTTACCATTTTCGATGAACGGGGTCTTAGCAAACAAAGCCCTGGTGCTTGTATGGCCTAAATTAACTGCATTGGCATGGTGTATTTGATATAAATATAAACAACTACCAGGACAAAAGAACTTAAACGAGCACTGAGGCACCGACGCTTGTTTTAAGGGTGATAAATTTAGATAGATAGATACAACTTTACTTTAAAACATCTTTATTTTAAAACTGTGTTCAAACTCTTATGTAAAATAAAATAGATCATCCGCCAATCATCTACGCTTCCTTTGTTACCTAAAATGTCTTTGCTTACAACATTTACTCTTCAAGGATAACCTGCTTTTTATATCTTTCCTCTCCATCAAAACCAAACCCATAAATGCTGCTCTTGCCTGAGCTCTGTTTACTGGGCAATAAAAAATGATCACACCTGAGTTGGAGCAATATGGCTATGGGCAACAGGTCCATAGCCGCTTTTATTGAAACAAACAAATCAAAACAAATTATGAATGAATTCTGTTGTGATATGTTTGCCCAGTAAAGGTGCGGGCCAAGAAAAACGCCAAAAGCACTGCACTGGGTTGGTAACTGATGAACTGGACTGGGTTGAATGGGAGAGAGGTTTGGTTGCACCTCTGTTCT
>JAEMPF020015246.1:0-16592 GCA_022496165.2 Catalaphyllia jardinei
ACCAATAGAAAAGCTTGTCAGATTACTGTTTTCTTTGCTAGAAAAAAATGAACGTCTCTCTGTTTATAAAACTAAAAAGTTTCAAAAGACAAAGTCGAGACAGTCTTTCTTTTATGGAGCTCAACTTATCTCTTATTTGATATTTGAAATAACACAACCTTCAAGTGGCAAGATTGCGTCCTTATCTATGGCCACTTTAGCAATAGTAATGTTCAAGTGTCTGAGTATCCTTTTCGTTGGGACACGCCGGAGTAGGAAGAGCTAGAGAAAAATAACAAGAAAATTTGCTGGCCTGACACTATAACTGAACCTCGAATAAGGTACCATTCTTTTTCCTGGGAGGGAGGAGGGAGAGGGAACTAAAAACAGTTTCTAACCATCCAAATTTCCTTCGGAAGTATAGCGATAGGCCACTCTGTAAACGTCAATCTCAATGTGAACAAATAATCTCGAAGTTATCATGTCTTACATAATTGGCCAAGCTTTGTTTTAATCTTCTATATATGACTTGTGTTCTCTCATTATCTTCAATGCAGCTTGCCATATTCTATCAGTAAGTATTGTGAATGACTGGTTTACCTCCTACCTTACTAGTCATAAGCAAATAACTGAAATTGGCCCCTTGAACATATCTAAGAAATCGACAGTATTATCTGGGGTTCACCATGGATCAGTCCTAGGGCCTCTACTCTTCCTTGTTTATATTAATGATATTTGTAACAGTTGTAACCGAATGAAGTTTTATCTATTCGCAGACGATACGAATCTTTTATACGCAGAGAAAAACCTAAAATCCCTAAAATCTACGATAAATGATGAGCTCTGTAAGGTTTACGACTGGCTAATAGCAAATAAATTATATTTAAACATTAAAAACATTACGTTATTTTTCGACCAAGACAAAAAAAAAATGTCAATTACGAAATTAAAATTAAAATATTCAATCATCATACCAACCCTTACACGTCTCTGGAACGTAAAAAGTTATGTTAAATATTTAGGCGTGCTTATTGACGAGAACCTCTCCTGGAAACATCATATTTTACATATAGCCTCTAAAATAAGCACATCGATTGGTATTATTGCTAGGCTAAGAGAATTCGTACCACTTAGTACTCTGCAACATATATATACAGATCGCTGATCCAACCCTATTTATTATATGGTATAACAGCGTGGGGCCGAGCAAAAAAAAACACTCACAGAAACAAAATCCTACGTCTTCAGAAACGTGCCCTTCGCCTCATGTTTTTTTTTGTGATTATAAAACTCACGCAGTACCCTTTTTCTTTTCATCCAGTCTGCTACCTCTAGATTTTCTTCGAGTCACTTGCCATCTTAATGTATGACATCTCAAATAACACATCGCCACATCAAATAAGTAATTTATTTAATTACCAACACAATATTCATTCACATAATACAAGATCATCAATAAGAGGCAACTTCTTGCTCGAATACTCTAGATTAGACAAGCAAAACATGTCTTTTTCAAGAAACGGTGATAGAATCTGGAACAACTTATGTGATGAAATTCGTCAAATGCCTAAACTGAAATTTAAACGTAACATTCACAATATGCTCCTTCAGAAACTCTCGGGGGCAAATGAGTATATTTATCTACTGGATTTGAATATGCCTTGAAAACTGAACTCAACTCATTTTATCTGCATTATCCTTCCAGCTTCTCATGTAATCTATCTAATTCTCCTGTGAATCTTTGTCTTTCCCAAATGTTATTCTGGTCAGTATTTAGTATTTAGCTTATTTCAATGTATTGTATGGTAATAATTAATCCTACTTAGTATTGTTATTTTAATTATTCTACTTAATATGATAATAATTAATTCTCTTTTGTATTGTAATTGTATTGTAATTGTAATTATTTTACGTAGTGTGATATAATGATATTTAATTTAATGCGTCAAGCCACTGCTCCTCGCGAATAGCTGTAGCTAACTACGGGCAGTGGTACATCATATTTTGTATTTTGTCTATATACTTAATAAACTTGATTTTTACTGTCTGGAGCGGTTCCCCTGAAACGCCTTGTGCAGGAAGATGGATTCGGTCAGAGACTACTTTGGCCGCAGCTGAAACACTTGTCTTCTTGGATGAGGCTGACGTCCACAAAACGACTGCACCCGAAAAAAAGGCTGATTACGAGAAAACAGTTGCCAGTGGATGGACCATGAGGAGAAAGAGCTTCACTGTGTGTATAGCGGGTGGCTGTAGAGTCAAGCCGGCTTGACGAATTTTGCCGCTTTTTCTCCTGGATGTTAGGAAACGCTAGTGTTTCGGCTTTTCAGAGCTTTTTCTCATCCGGGCTCTGAATCTTGAGCGAGTTCGTCCGATTCGTACTATTCAACGGCTGCCCAAACGGCGGAGTTCTTGTCCGCGAAACGAAATAACTTGGCTCCTTAGAGGTTTCCTTTTGAGATGGTTTTGAAGACCCCGTCTATTGCATCCAGCAGAGAGTTGAAAGAGCTAAAACAACTCGAAATAAACGGTGTCCAACGCTTGTCGCTTGAGTTGGAACGGAGTGACAGCTTGCTTCTCGTCGAGATCGTATACAGTGTATGAATGCAGCGGACCACTGATCAAGCTTAAAGAAAAGAAGATGAGTAAAAAACTCCTAATTTAAGTATTGGCGGTGGATAAGGTCGAGCCACTGCTCGTGAAGCAGTCTTATGAACAGGATCCCCCTCAGTGAAGGATTGTGAGATCGAAGCGGGAACGCTCGCTCGTTCAGTATCCGACGGCAAAACAGCAAAAGCAGAGTTGAAAGAGATGCCTTCGAGTGGCTCTTGCATAACTTACAAATTCTTGAATAGCCTACTAGCCTCTTAGGATCCTCTTTATCTTTACCAGCCAGTAAAAAAGCTTCAATTGTTGCTAAGTGAAGTTGCGAGTATAAAAGTCTAGACTCATGGTGTGTGTCTGTCAGATGCTGTCACAAGCTAGTGGCATTAACACCTAAAACAATACATAGTGAACATACTCCAGTGTCTAATTAGCGAAACGTTACAAAATATATTTCCAGTCCTCATGAGCACGCTTCGGTAAGGATAAAACAATGCGGCCTCGCGTGAACATAACGACAGCATGTCGACATTAGTCCGTACTTGTGATTGCAATTGGTCACTGAGGTTCCTGCGGGGATCTGAATTCGAGATAAATTCTAAACTAAAAATACATCTGGCCGTGAAAACGCCGTGACAGAAATATGGGGTAGTTGCAGACTCTTAGTGATGGGCTCCTGTTTGAACATAGAGGACTTGAAACACTGCCACCATGATAACTCGAAGCACGGAGATCTGGTCATTTGTTTGTTTGTAAAAAATTAATACTTTAAGGTAAAAAGCTGTTAAAAATTATGAGTCTTAACGTTTTCGATCTGTTTGATCATCATCAGAGTGAATAATCTGCATAATCTCAGTGTTCTTACAGCTCAGGTGATACTAGTTATGTAATACCTATTCCCATGGGGAACAAGGTGAGGTCCAGTGATTGCACTTCTTTGTTTAATTCAGGACGGAAGCGTGCGATGAAAAACGCTTATTTTATTCTCCTTTTTAAGCATGAATGGCCACATAATAAGCAGTTGGGGCCAGCCAAGCACGTCAGGAAACACCCCAACCACAAGTTCACGTGAGAAGTTTTAACCACCGCCCATTCATGGTTAAAAAGGAGAATAAAAGAAGATAATTTTTACAAGAGACGCATTCTTCTGCCAAAGTTTAATGTATTTTAAGGCTTAGAACCGCAACCAATTCTGGGTCTTTTCACAAAGACAGTCTCTTCTAGATCAACTTGCCTACCAGAAGCTGGTGCTGACTATTTTTTTTTTATTATTATTATAATTATTTTTTTGCTTTAGTATGTATTTATTTTATTACTAGTTTTTAATTCTTAGTCAGCAGGACCCCGTTGATAACAGTACTTTGTACTGAAGGGTTATCCTGGTTAAATATTCAATAGTGATTATTATTATTATTATTATCATTATCATTATCATTATCATTATCATTATCATCATTATTATTATTATTATTATTATTATTATTATTATTGCAATACAGAGGACCTAATACATGGAACTTTATAAATACCAAATGTAACCTTTCTGGAGTCAGCATGAATGCTTTCAAAAATACCTTCTTTTTTTCGAACAGAAAGCTATTAAAGAATAAAGGACAGTAATCTTCCTTTAATTAGATACTTATTATTAGTATCTATAATTATTTTTCCTCAAGCATCTGAGCGGGCAGGAATCCTCATTCCTCGAATTTGATTGGCTAATCACTCGCTCGTGACCAGTCCAGCTTTTTACGATACGGCCCACGGTCGAGTTTACTTCTGATCCGGCATTGCTGTGGAATGCTTTTAACGAATTTCCTCGCTTTCTGCTATTCAATTTACGGTAGAAAAGTCTGATTTAAAGTGTCTTAATAGCAATTAACGACTGACAGAAATTGGTTTTGTAGCTGGTAATATAAAACTTCAAACTTAGCACGAAATTTCAGTCCGGAAAAGCAATTTTGGAGAACGTAACTGAGGAAATACATGTACCTAACATAAAGTAGATCGAAAAATATCTGTTTTTTATTACATCATTTATTGTCTAGTATCTGTGTTACTGGCTCGTTGCGAAGATTTTTTTAAAAATCGTTAGTAGACGGCGCGCAAGCCGATTCAATGACAAAGTTTCATAAACAAACCCGGCCATTCGTAATCTGTAAAACCACTTTTCAGCAGCCTGGAAAAAATAAACATATTATTTGCCGGCTTAGGGTCGGTCTGTACAGTGAAAAACTGTGACCGCGGGCTTTAAAATATGCTGCCCTCGGCCTGCGGTCACGGGGTTTATTTTCAAAACCTCGGTCACAGTTTTTCGCTATAAAGACCTCCCAGCCAGGAAATAACATATATATTGTACCAAAGCTTTTAGGTCAACATCACACTTTATATAGTCATTGTACTTAATTTTATTGATATGATATTTTTTAGTTATAATAGGTCTAAATCAGCCACATTGGCTGCCAATTCTGTAACCTGCTTTACTAAATAAAATGAAAATAATGACGATGATGATGATGATGATGATGATGATGATGATGGCATACTCGCCATTTGTGTTTAATTTCCGTACGAAAGAGGTTAAACTTTGAACTTTTAAATACTTTATGAAAAACGAGATACTTGCACTTTCTTCGCGCTATCTGATCTTATTATCTTCATTAGTGAAAGCTACCTTCATAAGCCCTGCAGTTCCAATTTTACCATTTTTAAATATTTCTGAACACAATGTGAGTTTTACTGAATATTCTTTTTTTAAAATTCTTTTTTCCCATTGAAATCCAAACTAGACGAATTCGAAGAAAATGTATCGCCTGGGCTCTAAACCAAACAATGTATGCCGGCTCCATCTTTTTCCAATATATCGTGAAAGTTCAAAGAGCCAACTAGACGTTGGTACTTTATCCTTAAGAGACAAGTGTTTGTCTGGTTGTTAACCTCGGTTCAGTGGACTCCGAATAGATTGGTCGGAGCTCAAGCTGGCTGGCTGGAGTTTCTTTGTGACCCTTTGTTGTGTTATGTGCAAGCCATTTTACTCTCACAGTGCCTCTCTTCTCCCAGGTGTATTCAAAGGTATGCCGGCCATTTGCCAGCGAAGACTGACAAAAATCTTCGAGGTTGGGAGGCTTTTTACAGTTTACGATGGAACAGAATCTATATTGCAATAATGATTATCTTAATCGATTCATTCAATGGAAACAAACAGAAAATTGTAACGTTTTTTTCTCGTGGGGTTTCATATTTAAAAAGAGAAAGCAATCACTTTGGTCTTATTGTAGACCGCAACAAATCGCACACAAAACAATCAAAGCCTGACTTTGCGGTTCCTGCTTAAGTATATCAATGCACTAAGTCGTAATAATCCAAAAAGATATCTCGAGAGACTCTTGTAAATCCATTACATGTTAGTGTGTGGCTTAGAGAATTCTGATGATAGATCAGACTTTGTTCCGTTTTATTAGCGCAGCGGATTTTGTTTGTTTGGTATCAGATGAATTCTATTAAGAAAACGCATGTTATTGTTCTATGGGATTGCTACCACTTCCTGCGCCACTATATGACGGATTTAAACGCTATGTTTTAACAAGGGACACTGTCATTAAGACGACAATTCGTGATGGGATGAGAATCTATAGTGTGCATTTCTGCTACAGAAACAGTTTCTAAACGTCTGGCTTTCGAACGATTTCAATGTCAAGTTCTTTGTTGAGTGATCGCTCTCTCAGAAACAATTTCACCCTTCCGTTAAATCGCCGCAAACCAATATGTGGGCGTTAATCTCCCTGTCAACCTCTAATCCGCTCTTTGCATGGTTTAATCTATTTAGTGCTTAAGTTTTTCCAATTTTTCTCATGTTCGTGAGATAATAGCCTGCTTGCAAGCTGTAATCCCCCATGTCATGTTTCAGTTTGGTAAAATATGTACTTAGTAACCTATTTTTTTTTATTATTCCTGAACCTAGAATCCGTTCACTATGTGCAGCAAGCAAACCTTATTTTGTTAAAATAACAAGAACTACCGATAGGAGAAGTAATATTTGTTTTTATAGCACAAGCCATTAACGGGTACGAAAGATCAAAAGAAAACGAATTCTTCACTGTTTTGTTTTGTTTTGTTTTGTTTTGTAGCAATTTTCTATCATGAGAAGATTTGTCGCCTCATTTGAAGCTGAGCCGGCGAGGTTAAAAAGAATGCACTTTTACAAAGAGCAAAGATTAAGACCAGAGAAGTGATGTTGATCAGATTAGTAGAATTACTCACAGAAACAAAAGCTTAAAATACTGTAAGAGCGAAAAGAATTTCGAAGACAAACCCAGTGGCTTCACCAAAGGAACTCAAAATCCTCGGATATGTAATATCTATAACTTATTTACATTTGTATTAAAAGAATTATAAGTATCACTCACTGGTTTCTCTCTTAGCTGCTTGACAAGCTAATTTTTATGCCAAGGAATTCAAAGTGTTTTTGAATCAGTCCACTTTCAAGGTCTATACACTGATAACACAAGGTCATTGTCGTCATGACTCACCCGGCAAAAGGACAGAATGAAATGGACATAACGCGATTAACCAAGTTTTATTTTCGGAAACTCAGCGGTCAACCATTGCAGTGTGTTTTTCCCTCACTAACATGCATTTCATAGCATCCGAACCGATGGGGTGGGATTCTATAGGTTGGAAGGGTGAGGCATGTTGATAGTTATTTAACCACCTTGCGTCATTCAAACTTGCACCGTGCCCTTGGGTTTGGAATATACTGTGAATAATCTATATTTCTCAGAAGCAATCGTCAAACACAAACGCTAGATGTATTATAGGTATTGAACTGACTCTATTGCGTTTTTTTATGATCACATAACCGTGTCATAAATGTTTCTAGCAATATTCATATTTGTTGTATTATAAAGTTGCACCATGCACTGCTGAAATTGTGTGCAAAACTGTTAACAATCTGCTGGCGCCACCGTCTTTGATATGGTGCTGTGCGTGGGATCGTCCATCTACCATACAGTATTCAAGATGCCGGATCCGTGCTCAGAAACGTGGAGCCAGCCACACTAATATAATTTATAGCATTCTGATTTATTATTTGCCTTTTTTTTTTGTCTGTCCCCCAGACAATGCACCCTTGTTGAAGGTCTCCTTTATTATCATCACCTGCTTGTCGATGCCTGGTTAACAACTTAATTATACTGTAAAGAGTCGTTACACATCAGATATTTTTTCGTTGAGAAATAAATCTCACCGATAAGGGCAAGAAAAAATTGCTGGTATATTGAAAAACAAAAACTGCATTCCCTGATTCGAAAAAAAAAACCACGGGCTAAGCTTGTTATACCAAGCAAATAGTTTATTTTTAATTTTTTAAGAGCGCGGTAAACGGTTCCTTGACCGAGTCCGACCCAGTAAATGATTACTAAATGTCGAAATGTAATCTTACACTTAAAAAGGAGCAGTGTCACCCTATTAGGCAACGTTATAAAAAGCTAGAAGGTATCTTCGCATCAATTTAATTCCAAAAATAATGGTGTAGTTTTGTTATTAAAGACTATTTGAAGGTACTGAAACTGTAGGATAGAAATGGATTGAAACTTGAAACAATTAGCCATTTCTTTTAAGATTTGACGCAAGGTCTTCAAAAAAATCTCAAGAAATTTAATATGGTTAGCACTCTCTGATAAAATTCATTTGATATCTTCGTCGTAGCTTTACAGAAGCATTTAGTTTATGAGGAAAGCTTCAAAGTAATGATTTAAGCACAGCATTGACATAAAACTGCAAAATCCTCGTGACACTGCCCCTTTAACTCGGTCATTACAGCTAGTTCTCAGTTGATCAAGTCAGTTTTAAAATACCGACGTTTCCCTGACAGAGATTTAATACTGAATACGTATTTTTTCTTGTTATCTTTCAAAAAGATTACGCTATGTTAGTCTCTGAGTTAGGTTTGTCAACAAAGATGTATGCCTTCAGGCTTCCAGCCTACAACCAAAAGCTTGTCATCGCTTTTCTTAATCTCAAATCTGATGTGTAACCATACATCTTGTGCCCAAGTTCAGGAGTTGCCATAAAGCCATTATGGTAACAACCGGGAGGGTACATTGTATACATAATTGTATATATACATGTATATATGTATAAATATATCAACAAAGTTAGATAATAAGTTTACAGGTTGGTTGTGACTATATTAAGATGAAACAACAAACACATGATAAATTAAATGTTTGGAGAACTCCATAAATTGACCCTTGCTCGCCATAGACCCTTGCTCCCCATAGCGTCTCCAGTAGCTCAGTGGTTAGAGCATCCGACTAGATCACGGAGGGTCGTGGGTTCAAATCCCATCTGGGGCTCGGATTTTTTCCGAGTTCTCCAAACATTTAATTTATCATGTGGTTGTGACTAACAATAGAAATCGTTTTCAAACATAGGATCAGCTTATGAGCACTTGGTACAAGTTCCGCGCTGCTTCACTCATAAATTGAACATGGTCGTTCACCACGCAACAACTCACAGTGGCAGATCCAGACCTTGAGCTAAGAGGGGGAGGGGCGGGAGCGGTCTTGATTTACTTGCCCTATTGGCCTTTTTCCCTTCAGTCATTTCTTCTATTTTTTTCCCAAAATAAGGGGGGGGGGGGGCGGGGGCCCGGGCCCCCGGGGCCGCTTCCCTAGATCCGCCATTGATTCAAAAATTTTGCGCAGTGGTTTTTGTTTCTTTAATTCAATTAAAATTCAAAATCTTATTTGTGATATTAGTGACGACAGGTTTAATTAAATTTAATTGGTTCATTGAGTCTGAAATCCTCGATCTACTTTAATCCACATCTTTATTTAAACGTCTGCAAAATTTGTTTCTATATATATCCAAACGTACGGTATTCAAAACAATGTCGATAGAGTACACAATCGTTACTGCTGGAAGACTTTCGTGGGGATATCGCCGAAGCGTTCCTGACCAACTAACATGTAACTAGAGTTTGTAGGCTGTTTCCAAGTCGATTTGGTTTTATCAACTGAGTTGATAATGTGAATTGGCCACCGTAAAGAGATTCGGAAGCTGACGTTTCGAGCGCTAGCCCTTTGTCGGAGCGAATCGAGGAATTGTGGGTTGTGTGTGGTTTATATACAGAAATATGGAGCTACGCTATTAGTTGGTGCCTGGCAACGTGAAAAACAGCAGAATAAATTAGTTGAATGAAAAGCGTTCGTTGATACCGTGAGGATTAAGAGTGCCGATTTGAAAAATAAATTTTGGTTTTCATTTTCATTTTCATTTATTTATTCGCCATAAGGGGTACAAGAGAGAGAAGAAAATGAAACAAAAAAAAAGTCTTACTGTTTACAATCTCATGGCGAGGAAGCCCAAAAGAAGCCAGCAGGCTTATAGAGAATAGGCTCCCTCAGATAAATAAATAGAACAGAATTTTAATTTTATGAGGAAAAATTGCAGAGCTACTGTAAAAATCTTATGATAAATTAGATAGTCATATTGATCATAATTAGGTTAAAAACAGAGAAAGAGGGAAAAAAAAGATACATAAATTTGTTCTAGAGTTTTGCGGCTTTCTGTGCTTCCTTGATGTAGGGAGAGGCCGCAGACTGTCATATGTTGCGTAGAATGATTCGGCAGATTAAAGTGTCTAGCGACCGGTTTGGAAGCGTTTTTGTCGTCTTTCTCTACGTCGCGAAGATGTTCTCGAAATCGGTCGCCCAGTCGTCTATCTGTTTCGCCGATATATAGCTTTTTGCAAAGAGTGCAAGTTATACAGTAGATGACATTGGCTGAGGTACAAGTAAAATGATCAGTGATCTTAATGGATCGCTTGGGTCCCGACAATTTCTCAACGCTGCAAATGAAAGGACATGTTTTGCATCGTGCGCGTGCACATTTAAAAGTACCGGGTTGTTCACTCGTTTGAAAAGCACTTCTGACTAAAAAGTTACCTATCTTTTTGTCGCGTTTGAATGAAATTAATGGCGGCTGCGAAAAGATTCTGCCAGTTTCGGGATCATTTTGAAGTAAATTAAAGTTTTTTAGAATGATGAATTTAACTGCGTGGTTGTGAGGGTGAAATGTGAGAGTGAATGGAATTCTATTGTTATTCTACTTCTGAGACGTTTGTAGTGCTGACTGCCGATCAATTTGTTGGGCGCGATGATGGTTTGCTTCAACAACAGAGGCAGGATAGTCACGTTTGTCGAAAAACTCGCACATTTCCTCTGATTTGAAGGAAAAATCAGAGTCTTCACTACAAAGGCCACGAAGTCTAAGAAATTGAGAATAAGGAATGGAATTCTTGACATGTGATGGATATGAAGATGAATACAACAAATAATTCGACACACCATAGTTAATAGAGGGGAATGGTTATTAAACCCAACAAAGTTCTTTGTTGTAGGTTTTTGTTCGCTTTTTTGCCCTTGACCGTGCACAAAACACAATAGTTGTTTACTCCTTGCTGGGGATCTAACCAATAGAAACGTGTTGGTTACGTAACTCATGCATAGTGTTTGAGCACAAAACAAAAGATTGTGTACGGTCGTGGACCTTCCAACCTAAATCTTAGCTTGGCATCTTTGTTTGCTCATTTGGTGTTTGCCGGGCTTCCTAACCACTCCGCTTTATTAACTATGGACACACTATTCTAGACAAAAAGTCGTTGCGTTGAGTGCAAACGTAAGCTCGAAGATCAACACATTTGTGAAAAATGAGAGGAAGTATAAAAAAAAAATTTATTGAATGATAAGTTAGCAGTTGGCAAGCAAGTCTATCCAAAGCATCCGTGCTACGCAAGCCCGGAACCTCATGGAAGTTGTTCAGTTGTCCAAAAGCATTACACGGTGTTTACAAGCATTATACTACAGATCTGTAAGTGTCAGTGTAGGGCAGTTTTACACAGGAGAGGCAAAAGACGCGAAAATGTAAAGAACGGTAGCCTTGAAATACGTGTTTCTTTAATTTCCTCTTTTTCACTTCTGTAAAATTAGCAACGTTGGCTTAGAGTATGGTCTATAAATAGTAAATTAAGGAAAACATGTCGATTAACCAGAAAATGAAGTTTCGAAATTACAAGAATCGTCACCGACTTAACTCTGGAACCAATTGTGAAAAAAGAAGGTCGTAAAAGAGCAAAATCATATTATGAGAAGTTAAAGCCTGCAATGCTATTAGGCAGGAAATTTTAGCCCATAACAAACAGAGCTTTATACAGAGGAAAACCGCACAATTAGCTCAGTTGGGCGTCTTCTTTGCAGTTCTTGGGCACTCGTCTTTTGTGATTAAAATTTTATGGAGTTAAAATTGAGTAATTTTTGTTGCACTTATGAGGCACGCAACCAAGACTCTACTCACGGTTCAACAGCAAAAAGACATACACATGTGTACACCCTTGGTTTTTTGTTGAAACGTCGGTCTAATGCTTGGACTGAGGCGAAACGTTCTTAGATTTTTCAATTTTTTCTCTCTAAGCCTGAAATCTTCGTAACATGTTCTTAAGTAACCATTAATTCCTGGAAAGTCAATCAATTATACGTACGTGACCACACGGGTAGCCCAGGCTTACAAATGTACTCAGTCAATTAAAAAACAGTCGAAATATAAGTATTTGTATTGGAAAAACGGTCATATTTTTAAGCCTAAAAATACGAAGTATGGCTAAAAATAAACCTATACCTCGCTCCATGTGTGTGTGTCTAAGCCGATATAAGGCAATGTAGGTGGTTTTAAGTCTCACTATATAGAGAGGACAGGGCAATGGAGCTAAAAGATTGGGTTACCTGTGACGTGACCAGAAACTTATCACAGCGCATACAACTGAAGTTGCCCTCATGATCATGTAGGCTGAACCATAAGTATTTCTACCTTCAATTTTCAGTGTTTTCTTCCTCTGGCTGTTCTCGGCAACAAACACATTCTCTTTGCGTTGAAATGATTTGACATCGCTTACAAGAACACCAAAATGTGCCCTCTAACCGATCGTTTACTTCTTCGTTTCCGCTTTCGCTATCCTCAGGACTGGGAACACGTTCTGGCTCAAAACGGTAAGGTTGAAAATCAGCGAAGACCTCGAGTATACAAACACCCTTGCCAAGACAAAATCTCTTGAACAAGATGACGTCACGCTTAGCCGCCAAGCCCGGCCGCTGAGCATTTGTTTAAGAAATGGCGGCTGCCGGTGCCAAATGTTAGGCTTCTTTGGAGACAAATTTCTTGGGATAGAATGCACTTCAGAAGCTGAAACTTCGGTGAGTAACTTAATTCAATATAAAATTTTTACTGGTAATGACGCTTGACCCTCTTCAGGTTAATTAAACAACAGAAAATGTATGCGACCTTCGGATGAAAAGTGGGTACATGTTTCCAATTAAGGTCTTAGGCCTCTTCTACGCTACGCCAGAAAATTTGAAAACGGCGTTTCACTGTGTAAACGCAGAAAATGTTTTCCGTCCACAGTACGCCGGAGAAATTTGAAAACGCCACAAGCTCTGTCATTACGCAAAGCCGGTGTTTTCGAAATTAAAAACTCCTTTTTCTTGACGGATCAGTGTGGATGAAAGACCAAACCGTATTAATAAAGCTGCGTAGTGTGAAAACCTGAATGAGGGAAAATTGATTATTAAATTCTTTGATAAAGTAGTGAGAATTAGGTCTTTAAGCATCACTTGCAACGAAAAAATTGTCTCACTGTTTTGAAAGCAGCTACCTGTTTATTACATTGCCCATTCACTGTTGTACTCATGTCTAGAGCAGAATTCGCAGATTATTAGAAATACTGACTTCACGGACTTCAATGGACTTTTTTTAGGTGGCTCAAAACAGTTTTTAGCCCTTATATTTGAATGGGTCCTTATAACCACTCTTTATCATTTGATGCTACAATCATGGTATCAAAACACTGCCCAATCATTAGTGAACACGTTATCATTTTTGTGAAACAATAGGTTACTATTAGTATAACCTCCTAAAAACACCCTTAATTAATTCTGTTATCAACTTTTGATTGGCATGATAAGACGCAACTTTTGGCAAAGTTTAAAGAAATTCTGTACATGGGGTTCAGAGCCAGTAGTATAGGCAAAGAGGGGCCAGAGCACACTATCTAAAAATAAGGCAAAATAAAGGCAAAAAATAGGAGAGAATAAAAGGAAAAAATTCATATACCAAAATCATAGTTAGGTTCACTATTAATAATTTCTCTTATTAAGGATGAATTATCTTTCTTTATAACCTTTTGGTCTTTCAACAACAATACCATCTTTTGTCTTAATTATATTATTTTTTTTTAATGGAATAACTTTAGGCTTAATCATTGGTATTTTTCTATTTTGAAATTTATTATAAACACGCGCTATCACTGCTTCTGCTTCACTATCTATATATCCATCTTTTATATATTGTCTATCCATATAATATATAATAGGGTATCATTTTTTATAATAATTTAATATTTTATTAATAGCATCATTAATTCTTTTTATCAAGAGGCTCTCTTGATTAAATATCATAGGATTTCTAAATTTATCTAACATAATAGATAGCTCTTCATTTGTTTTTGAATTAAAATCAACTTCATTATATATATAGAATTTTTTTAGAGTATTTATAAGAAAATTTCTATATATAGAAATTTGTCTCTTTAAATGATTAGTATAAAATTCTAGCATATTATCAGACATATAATATAATTATAATTTATTCTTCAGAATATTTTTTCCAATAGTATTTTTTATACTTTTCAACAGAAGGGCACATATCAATAAAGAAATTATCAAGATTACAGATATCATTAATTAAATCTTCATTGCTAAATGTGCCCATCCTTAATGCTCTCTTTATTCGGACTAATAGATGTGCATAGCTTTGATAAGCATACTTGCAGTTATTCATGTTTTCGTTAACGTTTTTATAGTCAAGCAAACATTCAATTAACATAGAACCACCAAGAGAAATAATAGTCAAAATAGATCCTGAGACAATGGCTGATGCAATACCGCCTCCAGCAATGGCACCTGAAAACAATCTTGCTGCATATTTAATATTTCTGTAATACCTATGAGCTCTCTTATATAAAAACCATTTTAGATGAATTGTTTTGTAATAACCCATCAATTCATTGATTTGATCGCTATTCAAGTCTTGTGAAATGTGATTGAAATCGCAAATTTTTTTTCTCATATAAATAATTATGAGAAAATTATTTATAAATGCAAGAAACGCGTTTCCTTACTACCTACACACTGTCTGTTGTAATAGACAAAGGGAAACACGTTTCCTTACTACCCACACACTGTCTGTTGCAATAGACAAAGGGAAACACGTTTCCTTACTAGCAACACACAATCTGATGCAGCAGACAAAGGGAAACGTGTTTCCCTACTACCCACGCATTGTCTGATGTAGTAGACAAAGGGAAACGTGTTTCCCTACTACCCACGCACTGTCTGTTGCAACAGACAAAAGGAAACGTGTTTCCCTTACTATCTCTTGTGGTCATTCTTCTACAAAATTATAAGTCAAGTTCTATGATTAGACTTATTATAGTATGTGTGACATTGCTGTTAGTTTTACTTTTAAAATTAACTCTATCGCCCGGACTTAATTCAATAGGTGTATTAAAAGCAGCTGTAGTTGAGAAATGTCCAGAAGGTTTTGTGATATAATATTCGTTTCCTACCTCATTACCATTTATAATTACTGCTACTACAATTAATTCAGGAGCGTTATTGTTTAAAGTAGATGACAAAGCACCATACAAAATTCTAGAAGAAATAGGAATTGGAAAGCCATAGTTTTGACCAGTTGCTCTATTTCCAAAAGACCATTCAAAAGTATTTGCATTTAATGGTCCATTTTCTTCTGAATGAATTGTAACTTTTGGTTTAGGGAGGTAATATAGTCATTTATATTCTGAACTAGAGCGTTAAAATCTGCTTTGTCTGTTTTGTTTTGCGTGAGTGAATTTACAGAATTAGACAAAGCTGTTATGTCTGACACGTTTGCTTTTTGATCAAAGGCAGTATTAAAATCTGTTAAGTTGACTTTACTGGCTAATTGGTTGTCAACATAGCTCTTTTCAGCTTTATTGTTTTGATGAACAGTTAAAGTGTTATTGATAATGTTTAGATCACTCGCTTCTAACTTATCGCCTAAGGCTGTTTGAACATCTGTCACGTTTGCTTTTTTAGCTAATTCATTGTTTACATAAGTAGTTCCAGCTTTATTTTTTAATAAATCCGTGACAAATTTTTTAGTGGTCGCGTCACTGTTATCTACTGGAGCGGATACATTAGTTAATCTTTTTTTATTAATATGGTAATGCTGGTCAGCTGTCAAAGAGAAACCAATACCTCTATCTCCCTTTTCGCCTTTCACTGCTTTTACCTCTTGTTTTCGTTCTCCATTAGTGAAACCCATATTATATATAAAGTCATTAAAATATTTTTAAATAATTGTTCCTTCACTCTTTTCATATTCTTTGATATCTCCATAAGCATCACTATTCAAATTATAGATATTTTTGGTTATTAAACCTCTCTTTATAGTGAAAGGAGAATCTGACACATAGATAGTCCAAAAATTAAAACCTTGACTATAGAAATGAGGATGTGTTACAGTGATTGCACTAGTGATGCCACTAAAAATAAAATTCATAGTTTCTCTTTGGACAGTTAACCAAAAATAGAATTTTTTTCCTTTGGCGTTATTTGGAATATTAATACTTCTTAAACTTGGCTCATTCATTAAGGGATTTCTGGAAACTACTACTCTATCTTTGCTAATAAAAATATAGATAGGATAAGAGCCCCCTTTCCAATGTAAAGTTATTATCATAGCGCCAGTTACAGTGGCTTTATGTTGAAAGCTTAAATAAAAAGTGACAACTCCCTCGTTATCCCCATTTGTCTGATATGAAAAATTATTTGGAGTTTTTGATGCAGTAGAATCAGGGAAATAAATCCTTTTTATTAATGAAAATCTTCCATCATTTCTTATTAAATTTCTATATA
>JAEMPF020015247.1:0-15000 GCA_022496165.2 Catalaphyllia jardinei
AGCGTACCAGTGCAGAATTTATTAGTTCGATTTCTGCTCCTAAAATTCCCACATCTTTCGATTTTCATGATCTGGTAAAAGGGAGGTTCAGCGATGAGTACCATTTTATGTCTGGACATTAATGTAGATCACTATGTGCTTTTTTGTCACGATCCCTAATTAATAATAATTGTTACACCTCACCATCAATGTGTTATAATACATGAAGCTGATGTATCCAAGGACAGATTCCTCACGATTTGGCACTACTTTGAGAAATAAATGTTAATGCACAAGTTTTGCAACACACTGCGTATAAAATACGTCACTAACAACAGAATGTTCCTCAGCATTACAGTAACTATCTTTTAGATAGCCTAGTTTATTATACATCAGACTCACTATGAAAAACCTGATGGGTCAAGAGCATTCAATCAATTAACAATGGCTTGTGATAAATGCAATATCTGCTGCAGATATTGCATTTATCATGTCAAGTTCAACGTCTGCCTGGTTACCAAACCTCTTGAAATGTTCTCCTCAGAAACAAAATGGCTGAACGGCTAATGAATGCCTATTGTTTAAAAAATGTATAATAAAACAATTATTGAATTCAGTTTTTGCATGATATCATGCTCAACCTCATCCAATAATTGTTTAATAACAGTGATATTCTGATGTGGATAGAATACTTTTTGATTGATAAGAAAGCCTATCAAGTCCAATATCACTGCTTTATTTGTAGGATGAACAAACATTCATGCAGCAATCGAGCCATTCCTTCATGCAAAATGGCAAGACCTCTTTCGTTTATTTATGACAGATTTGACGGAAACTCTTCAGCTGATATGTTGGAGAAAAGCATGTCAGATTGGATAAGAAGAGGCAAGCCAACCAGAAAGAACATGTACTATCATTACAGCGCCTTTCTCAACTCTTGACTTGATCTTTTTCAGGCTTGATCCCATAACCGTACCTTCAACTTTTCTCCAACTTTCGCTTGTTCGCTCATTGCTGTATTTTAATTTTTGGGTCACTTTTTTGCTTCTTCAAACTGGTCCATGGACATTTCCATGGTCTAGGTTTATTCATACCTAAAAGAATTACACCAAGGAAGATGCTTGCATGGTGGCTTATCAACTGAGTAGCCAGTTCTTCACATCTGTATAATCCCGCAAAAGTCGTCTTGGTTGATTACATAACATCATAGACTGTCAATCAAGAGGTAAACTTTTACTTCCAGCAAAAACATGAAACCGCGATTTCTCCGAATATTTAGTCTTTTTCAATAATTTTTTTAAAAAGTTAAAGATCACACTTCGACCGATGTTTTGACCCCAAAATCCAGATTTGAAGAAAATTATCGATCTGACACTTATGTCCAGGATTTAACACAAGTATTGTTTAATTAGTACTTCGTATTTGACAGGGTTATTTGAAGTTTTCATACTCCTGAACATATTTCCGTGGGATGCCTATGGCATACCACGGGAAAAATCCGGTTGGGTTTGTTTTTCTTTGTAGGGACAAATTGCAAAGCTAGCCAATAGGACTGCATAAAATCTTTATTTTTTATCAATTTTTGATCGATTTGCGTCATTGAAGAACGTTCCAAAACATTCCTCGCAAAGTCCTCAAACCTTTCCGGTTTGATCAGATCGGAGATCGGAGCGCTTTCAAGTAAGCTTAAGTTTTGACAACAGATATGCAGATCGCAAATTTAAAGCGGATTTTCAGACTTTAGAAACAAAAAATAGCAATGTACATTATTTATTTTATATTACCTTGAAGTCGAATTCAAGTTTTGGAACAATTGCTAACGCCACGGGTGTGTTAAAATGACTGCAAAAGCGGTCGGCAAAAACTCAAGCTTTTGCTTTAGCTTGAAGCCGATATAATTTGAACACGTCTGGGAAAATTTGATCATTTTTGTGCGTTTAAATAGGTTTCTTCGTCTCAGCGTGAATGAAAATTTATTGTTGTTGGGCTTCCTTTTGCATTTCTTACATTTCGTTCTCTGTATTTGGGAAGTTTAGGTTTTAAAAGTGAACAGTATCTTGCACGCTGGATTTCTGCATATTTAATTTACAGCGACCACCAACGCGGTTTGTTTACTAATTAAGTTTATTCGCTTCGTTCAAATGTTTTTCGGAGTGTTATTCAGCTATTACAGAACTGCCAAGAAAAGAACTAGATGGCCACTAACTTAACATGGTTGAAATACGACCGATCTCAAAATAATTGGCTTGTTTTTGTTGTCTTTTTAAATTCACAACTTGCATCTTTCTTTCGCGGCGCCGTGATTATGTGATATTTCATCACACGGCGAAGAAATTACGCGATTTCTTGTTTCCAGTTTGCTTTCGCTCGCTCTGAAATATTCCAAAAAAAATGGCTGGGAATTAGGGTTTTTTTTTTTTTTTTTCCCACATTTTTATTCACACTGCAAAGGTTAACACGGTACATAACTCTACTTACATACATCTACTTACATTGCGCCATGTTACTCAGTTTACATCATTACTTGCAAATGCTTAATATTACATTGCCTGCTTACAGTACACTATGTTACTTACTTATAAACATCACTTACACGACACTAACTGCCTACATTACATTATGTTACATTACATTACAATACAAAACATTATCGCTTACAATACATGACATAACCTGACGATACGTTACATTACTTACTTACTGTATATTATTGTTTAGGCCTTGAAAATTGAAACTGTGGCTCCTTACGTTAATTTATGAAGCTGGACCACTTCTTTAAAAAAATATTTTGTGATAACAATAAAAGAATGTGCAGATGCGCTCAATAAGTTCCAAAATAACAAAACGCCTAGTTCTGACGGGCTTACAATTGAATTTTATCGATTCTTCTGGGAGGTGCTGGGATATTTCATGGTAGATAGCTTTAATTACGCATATGAGTACGGTCACTTATCCATCTCCCAACGGCTCGGAATTATTTCCTTGATACCAAAAAAGAACAAAAATTTAGAATATTTATCAAACTGGAGGCCAATTTCCCTTTTGAACAATGATTATAAAATTGCAACAAAAGTCATTGCAATCAGAATAGAAAAAGTCTTGCCTAAAATTATTCATTCAAGCCAAACAGGTTACGTCAAAGGGAGATATATCGGAGAAAGTATTAGAACTATTTCTGATATCATGTCTTTCACAAAGACGCAAAATATCCCCGGGTTAGCCGTTTTTCTCGATTTCGAAAAAGCTTTTGATTCCATTGAATGGAATTATCTTCAGAAATGCCTGGAAACTTTCAACTTTGGTCCACAATTACGGCAGTGGATAAATGTAATATATAGTGACATTTCAAGTCGCATCCTTAACAACGGCTTTGCTACTAGGCAATTTAATTTGGAAAGAGGTGTCAGACAAGGCTGCCCTCTCTCTGGCATCCTGTTTACTATTGGAATAGAAATTCTGGGTAATGCTATAAGGCGCTCAAATGAAATAAAAGGCATCAAAATCGATGAAAGAAACACTTTAAAACTTACGCAGTATGCAGATGATACTACTGTTTTTCTTAGAGATATCCAGTCACTAAAAAATTTATTTAATTTACTTGCCCAATTCGAAAATTGTTCTGGATTACGAATAAATCAAGCTAAATCAGAGTTGTTGTGGTTAGGGTCATTACGATATCGAAGAGATACACTTCTAAATCTAAGATTAAGTGAAGAACCTATTTATGCCCTTGGAGTATTTTTTTTGTACGATGAACAACTTGCAGCCAAAAAGAACTTTTTTGATCGACTTGACCCCTTAAGAAGAATACTAAACATTTGGTCGTCAAGAGATATATCGATATATGGCAGAATCAATATAGTAAAGACTATAGCGATTTCTAAACTTACTTTCGTGTGTAGTGTGCTGAATACGCCAGACACGTTCGCTACTGAAGTCAATAAACTGATTTTTGACTATGTATGGAAGTACAAAAATTCAAAGATTAAAAAGTCCACCTTGATTAAAAGCAAAGAAAACGGAGGTCTAAACATGGTTGATTTCACACTGTTTGATAAAGCACTGAAAATATCCTGGGTCAGACGTCTCTGCTCTGAAGGCAATCAACCATGGAAATTCATCCCACTACACTTTCTATCTGGTGTCGGTGGAACACTTGTTTTTCGTTGTAATTACGACTTGAAATATTTAAACTTAAGTGCAAAATTACCCACTTTCTACAAAGACATAATCTCGCACTGGCAAGAATTGAATAAGGTTGTTCCCACAACAAAGAAAGACGTCCTCGATCAAATTGTTTGGAATAACCGATTCATAACAATCAACAAAGCCTCCGTGTATTATCGAAACTGGCATCGTGCCAGTATTCATAAACTTTCCAGTCTCCTCGATGAGAACAACAATCGATATCTGTCTTTCAACGAATTCTCACGAAAATTAGGGGTGAGTTGCAGGCAAATTCATGCAGGCGTCAATGAGTTTATCTTATTTATCTCCTATAACATCACACTTTCTTAACGTTTTGAACTGGATGGTTTTATTGCGTGACAGTGAAGACAATCTGATGTTTGTTTATCTCTGATGCCGGGTTTTCGCAAATAAGGTGACTAACGCATCCCACGGAAACGGCTATAAGACGTCTTGTTGACTGAATTGTGTGTGTTTGGGTGGGTTTTTACCAATGAGGACATTTTGTGATTTTTTTTTTTGTATTTTAATGGTTTTTATTGATTTAAGTTGTTTGCAAGAATTATACAGACAAAAAAAAAAACGGTTGTATACAACAAGTTACATAGGTGTTATAGTTATTTACAAAAAAATAAATAAATTATTTGAAAAACAAATACCAACACTACAAGCTACCAGATGAACTACAATAGTTAAGTAAAAACTTCTTCCACTTAACGTCGTGAAATGTTCGCTTACCATTTGAATCAGCAATTGTAGTTTCAATTTGATATATTAAGGATACTTTCGCAAGATAGGTTTTTAATGACGGAGGATAACCTTTATTTCGGCAAGAGTAAATGTGCTGTTTTGCCAGAATCAAGAAATGATTGAGTAAATAGAAATCTGCTTGCCTTTTCCAAAGTCCAAAAATTTTGTCATTCTCTGATAACGCTTCGACTTTTATACCTATCATATTGAACCAGTTAATTAAATCCTTCCAAAACTTGTTCGAGTGGTCACATTCTATTAAAAGGTGTTCAATGGATTCACTTTCTCTTTTGCAAAAGGACATTTTGTGATGTTTATCATAAGGAATTTGAATCTCATTAGCATTCAATCCTGGACATATCTGTGATCTGAAGGTATACTGTAAACTTAATTAATATTAGAACCAAATTCACCATTTTTCGCAATCACAAGAAAGCACATGTGCTGCCTTTCTTTTTCATTAGGTACCCTGCTGTACTTCAAAATGTATTGAAAGGGCTGTTTTATGTAAAGCAAATTAAACTTTAAAAGATACAATACAACAACACAACAAGATAGTCAGCGTGGCTGTACTTCATCGACTATTCTCTCATAACCTGAAAACAGATCAAAAAATTTAGAATACTGTCTTGTGGTCTAATAATAATTTATTACCTTTAAATAGAAAACAGAATATTCAATTACTAGGCACAGTTGATGGCATTTGCCTTAGGAAACATTTAGAATATTGCAATTAACATGGCTTTTGTTGCATGTACTTTCTATTAGAGGGTATGGCATATCAGTGTCTGTTAAAGAATGAGCTGCTTGGTGCAGGAATTGAAGACCTTAAGGTAAATGGATTGACTTAGGGCACGTTCGTTTGGGATCAATCAGGAATAAGAATAATTGTAATAGTGCGAGTAAGCGTTTGTTTGGTAGCTATTCTCATTCCGGAATACCTGGATTTCCATTCCGAAATATAATCCGGAATATATTCTTATTCCAGAATATCCCAAACGAACGCACCCTAAATCAGTAGTGTATTGCACCAATCTGTCCTCTTTTACTTCATATCTTGGGAGGTAAGAGGCCTGATACGCAAAACAGCACTTGGTGTTCTTCAGTGTGGCTTCAGACTGGATCAATTTCAAAACAAAAAACAAAATAATGTTTCTTGGGGTACCTGTAGTGGACTGTCTAGCATTTCTGTCTTAGGGAAGAGGAACTGGGGGTGAACCTCTGTTACACTTAGTTCTAGCATCGTAACAGAAACTGGAGTCTACTGTGCTGGCCTGTATGAGAAGTTGTAGGTGGAGTAGCACATGTGATACATTATGCAGTATTACATCTCATAAATTGATCCTTGTTTTGTCCTCTCAGGAAGTGCCACATGAGGAAAGAAGAGCACTATCCAGCAACAGTAACCACATACACAGTATATTCCAGGTTTGAATGTCTGATCTAATGAAAATTTATGGCCAGAAACATAAGAGCTTAGATGTATGCGAACAAGGTATTAAATTAACAACCTGCTTATTTTTGGGTAAATCTTTTCCTCATAAAATTCTGGCTGTATTAGTCTTCTCCGAAGATGTTTCTCTGACAGCAAGAACACATTATTGGACATAGACGTCAGTTTTGATTCATAATTGATACTATCGGATTTAGTTTCTTGTTGCATGTAACAATTTTTACTATAGTTCTTACGTTCTTACTCAGTACCAGGTGAAAAGAAGTAAGCAAGATGATACAGAATCAGTCACTTCTTATTCTTTGTCGCCTGTCAGTAAGAAAAGGTATTGTTACACAAATGCATTCATAGTATAGTCATGTGTGTTTTGAAAAAATATGTTAGTGTACATGCTAAATGATTTATGGTCTACGTAGCCACATGACTGTAACTGTGTACTGTACATTTGACAATGAAGTTCTTACAGATACAAAATATACTTATGTTGCAATATTGATATTAATATAATTGTATGTAATATTAATTATGTTATTTACTTTCTCTTACAGTCAGAGACTTCTACGATCACCAAGAAAGGTCAGTGTATATTTAACAGACTTAAAAAGGACCTCTTTTAAGTAAGAATGTTTCTCAATTTTGTTTTATATCATTTTATACATTGTTAACCTTAACTCTGTAAAATGTAGAATAGCATTGAAGCATTTGTTAGCTTTTATGCAAGAGCTCCAGTCCCTGGTAAAATAGTATCATCATTATCATCATCATCATCCACATGTTCATCAGTAGCTATAATTTTGTTTGAATCATGACTGCCAGTAAAACTTAAGTTAAAATGTTTAACTAAAACACTCACAAAAGGCAAAATCAACTGTGCTAGTTAATGCAGTTTAATGCAATTTTTCCGAGGTCCCTGGTAGTCAGTGGTGTTGACACATGTAGGCGTATGTCGGAATTCCACACGTTTGTGGATTATTGTTTATAGGAGGCCTTTTTTTTTCTGGTGTTTTACAATTGCTTTAGTGTGTCAGCTCATCACCCAGGCAGTTTCCCACCCCCTCCCCTCCTTGTTTCTACTGTTTCCACAGTGTGCCAGGTACTGTTCCTCTTATTATGTGGGGGCTCATGGCTGGCTTGCCAGGATTTGCCAGCCATGGGAACAGTCTTCATCTAGGAGCTGGCTGCCAATAGTAGAAGCTCCTGGATGTCTCAGGCTCCCAACCTCCATTAATTTTTAGCAATGCAGTTGTTAACCAGTATTTAACAATATGGACAATGTCTGAATCCCACTTTCAATGTATTGTTAAAGGTTTCATTCTTTTTGCATCTTTCAGTCTACAAGAAAAATTTCCAAGATACCTTTTAAAGTATTAGATGCTCCAGAGTTACAGGTTTGTAGATTAAATGTTATTTCCAACAATGTCAGTAAGCATTGTGCCATACACATGTACATGTATAATATGGTGTGCGTTATGATACATAGATATCTAAGTAATGTTCAGGGAATGATACATGCCATGGGGAAATGTATTGATTAGACTGTACACATTGTTACATTGAGAATAAACTACAAGTGTATTTTATTTGATCAATATTCTTCTTCAGGATGACTTTTATCTTAATCTTGTGGATTGGTCAGGGCAGAATATTTTAAGTGTTGGCTTGGGAACATGTGTTTATCTTTGGAGTGCATGCACCAGTCAGGTACTACAGTTAGTAATGTTTAATATAAAGTTTTGAAGAAACTTTAAATTTAGGGTTTACTGTCTAGTGAGTATTTACATGTAGAAGACATTCTTGCACAACTAGACTAGTCTAAAGGCATGCAGTGCAAAATTACTGAACATTCTTTCAGTCAAATAAAATCAATCTGTAGGTTAACCAATAAATGTGCAAGTTAGTAGCTGAACGTCCCATAATGAAATGAGACAATTATTGTTTCCAACTGAAACAACTGTTACCAGAATTCCTTATTACTGTAGCTGATTTGAGTTCAAATGTTCTCCGAAAGTCTTAAGGTTTGAGTTTTCACAAAGGTTGAGTTGCACCCTGGGCTGACTACAGAATGAGGGCTCTTCTTTTAACAAAAGTAGTATTAAGTATTTTTTCACAGTGTAAAACTGCCAATCCTTTACAGTATAGACACCAAAATGTGCAAAAAAATGACGTGTTCATGGTTCAAGTGTCCTACTGTACTAATAATAGAAGAAAGACTATTTCCCTGTCACTCTCTCCACAGGTTACAAAACTCTGTGATCTTGCATCCGATGGTGATTCTGTGACATCAGTGTCTTGGTCAGAAAGGGTATATAGTCTGAATTTGTGTGATTCTAATTACATGTACTTTTGTGATCTACAAGTACAATGCAGAGTGGTGATGCAGTTTTAGCTTTCTGTACATTTGTCTGAATTTTCCTCAATGACATTGACGGTGACACAACAACTGTTTGCCAAACTGAAAATATGACTGCAATCATTCAGTCACAGCTAATTAGCACCACTGAATTTCACTTGTAAAATCTCTGCTCCATGGCTTAAAAAATGGACAAGTGCTCTTCTGTTATCAACAGTATATATAGAAAACAATGCAATGAAACACAAAGAAGAGCTCTAGTCCTGAATAACAAAGACACATCAGACGCGCATGTATATGCGCATTTACGCGTATGTGCATATAAAGCGCATCTGCGCAGTTAACGTATATCTGAGCGTCACTGTATTTGCGTCTTTCAACTTTTACGACTTTTTGTTAATTCCAAATTATTGTCGTTGTGTTACAGAGTGGCCTTGTTGCTGTTGGGACACACAAAGGTCTTGTTCAAATCTGGGATGCTGCTGCACAAAAGCGTGTGTCAACCATTGAAGGACATACTGCTAGAGTTGGTAAGCAAGTTAATTTTTTCATGCAATTTTAGGGTACAGGACATACATGTCCACAGAAACTGTTATCCATCTAGTAGATGCACTTATTCTTTAAACAGGCACTAATATTTTCGTCCACACAAGTCCAGCAAAGGTTAAAAAAAGTATCTTTTTACCGATGTACAGTAAGTGCACCTGGGGCCTTATTGAGGGTTTGTTTTGCCAGAGGAACATGGTTGATCAGTTTTTTTTATTTCATCAAAGGTGCACTGGCCTGGAATGGTGACATGCTGTCATCAGGTAGTAGAGATAGGTTGATTCTTCAGCGTGATGCCAGGACACCTAGCCCAGTGGAAAGAAGGCTGATTGGACATAGACAAGAGGTTGGTTTAATGGTTCTTATGCTTCAGTTTTAGAAACAGGTCGCCCTCAAGCTGCTGCAATCTTGGGCAAGCAAAGCAATTAGGCTTGGCTGCCATATTTCTGCACTGAGCACTTATGCATCATATGGCACAAAAAGCACAGATGATGATGATGATGATGATGATGATGATGATGATGATGATGATGACAATGATGTCATACATCGCTTCAATATTTCCCAGAAGGGGGTCAACATTTCTGGTTTCTTCTTGCTGTGTGGTTGAATGTGCATGTGTACATGATTGCGTACAATGTAAGCCATGTATTACTGTACTTTATTGTAGGCTTACCTTTTGGTGGACAAGATACATGTATTAAACAACTCGCAAAGACTTGAGCTGGTTCCTCTCGCAAAGGACTTGTAAGCATTAGGTTGCAGGCAAATAAACCAGTCAACTATACACAAGGTTGAAGAAGACAATTTTTTCTTATTAACAGGTGTGTGGTCTGAAGTGGTCTCCTGACCATCAGCACCTGGCATCAGGTGGTAATGATAACAAGCTGCTGGTATGGAACTTGTCCAACCTGTCCCCTGAGCAACAGTATGGTGAACACTCTGCAGCAGTCAAAGCCATCGCATGGTCTCCTCATCAGGTATTTTCAGTGACTTGGGTTTACGAATGACATACATCACTGTCATCCCTTCTAACTTTGACTGGCTATTTAGCAAACAAGCTTTGATATATGTCAAACACAGTACACCACATTTCCAACTTCCAACAAGAATAGAGTGGAAATTACGATGCATAGCAAATTATTTTTGATGAATTTCGAGGTGTTTGGAAATGAAGTAAACACTGCCTTGAGGGTTTGATATGTCAGATCTGATATCCAAATGCTGTCACACTTATCACACTTATCACTTATCATCACTGATGAACTACTGCATGATGCTTTTTTTTTCTCTTGGTTTAAACTTGCCTCTAGTCCATTTAATTGACTGTTTTTGGTTTAAATAAAGTGCTACACTCGTTATTGCAAAAGAAAAAATGTTCTAACCAGCACTTGTTGCAATCATATTGAAACCACTGTCTAGCAATCACTGTGACTTCAGTTCCATTGTGGTATTGTAGCAATCATATGGAAACCAGTTTTACCAAACTGGCTTTGGCCTTGTATTTTTGTCCACAGCATGGTCTGCTTTCATCAGGGGGTGGTACAGCCGACAGATGCATCAGATTCTGGAATACACTAACGGGGCAACCACTACAGTGTGTCGACACTGGCTCGCAGGTACCTGTGCTGGGATTAAATCCTATCTTCTCCTAACCTTTTCAAGTCAAATTTTATTATATGCTGCTCAGTTAACTGTGGTACACAGATAACCCAGCCTGTTATAAGAATGATGGATTTGATCACCCCAGTTATTGCATGTTCAAGTACGTTCATATGAAGACATCACAGTGTGAAAGGTTGCTCAGCTAGGACATTTCCCGCAATGTCAAAAAATAAATTAGAAATAGTCATGTGAATTATTATAATCATAATGTCAAGTAATTCGAGTTCGATGTGTGTAAATAGATAGAAAAAAGGCACACAAAGTCAGACATGCAGACAGCACCTGGACCTGGGCATGAGTGGTGTTTCCACTGATCAACCTGATGTTGATGTGACACCGTATTTTTTTCTATGTTGTTCTCAGACTGGTTTAAATCAGCTATTTATAAATGTTTTCAGTGGTCGCCTTATATAAACTACACGCATTATTCTTTCCCTTGATATTAAACCAAGAGTAGAACACGGTGTCATTGGGTGTTAATGTAGCTATTTCTGTTGCTCTTGTGGCACATATCCTCGTGTGAACAGTCCAAGCAGCGTGTGTCCTTGTGTGTGTACTGACCCTAAATGTATTTTCTTTCTCATGCCAGGTTTGCAACTTAGCATGGTCAAAGCATTCTAATGAACTGGTGAGTGTTTTTGGTTTCATTGATTTGGAAACCATTTCTGAATGTTTTCTAATCATATCACAACAAGACTTGCGTCTAAAGTTTCTCGCTTCCCGAAGTAACGAAAGTAGTGCTTATATCAGCTGCACACTTGGAGACCTTCTAAAACTCAGTTGAAGTGTTTTTGCCCTTTTTATGGGGCTAACTACAACTGGAATATTGCCCGTAGTTCAAGTTAGATACCTTTGTGTCATTACGTATCGAAATACAAACATTGAATGGGTTTGCACTTTTGTTCTTGAATGCAGGTTAGTACGCACGGCTACTCACAGAACCAGATCCTGGTTTGGAAATATCCCTCGTTAACTCAAGTGGCCAAGTTAACAGGGCATTCTTTCAGAGTTCTTTATCTGGTAAGTTGAGAGTTTCTTTCGTGGTCGTTATTGAGCTCGTACATAATGCTAGTCTTCGTCACAAGGCAAAGGAAATAAAGGCTTATTTGCATAGCTATTATTGCGGGCTAAGCACTTAAGGCTGTTGTATTGAAAGAGAGGGAATATTTAAAATGATCAAAAACTTGGTCCACTTAGTAATTCTGTGAGGAAAAGTTTGATGTGCGAAAAAAAAGTGCAATAAAAAGTTGACGTCACGGTGGTCTGTACCTCTTGACGTTTTCATCAGTAGGAACTCTTGCAATGAGAAAGGTGAACTTTCTTTCATTATCATACTGGAGTAGCTCAACAAAGTAAACTTTCATCTTACACCATGATTCAAGTAACTTGACGTTCGTTGTCCATCCTGGTCTTCCGCAGTTGCCACCATCCTGGTTAATTATATTCGAATTAAAAGACTCAAGACCCATCTGTGCAGTGTAAGCCTCAATCTGAAGTCTAATAGTCTACCACAGAATACCAGCAGGAAATTGCTGCAGTGTGAGATGAAACAGTTTCGGACTTGATATTAGTAACAGCTCAGTCATACAGCTTTTTTGCGTCTCGTTTCTACACTTCATCATACAACATGACGAAAGTGATGAGAGTGTTTTAATGTAACCCTCAAATCCTTAGAAAATCGATGTCAATCAGTAAAGATAATCTGACCACTGACTACATCTCTTCTCCTGCTATCGCAATTTACGAGACGGAGTTAAAAATGAATCACTTAGGACGCATAAGCCTGGTTTTATAGCTAATGAGATTTTGGTTATTGATGGCAGGCTGTATCACCTGATGGTGAAGCTATAGTAACAGGAGCCGGGGATGAAACTCTTCGATTCTGGAATGTCTTTAACAAAGCACGCTCACACAAGGTATCTGCTGCTATTTGTTTTTGCGCTATTAATTGTTTTTTGTTTGTTTGTTCGTTTGTTTGTTTGTTACCAAGTCAAACGTTTGGCTTTTGACTGCGTTTCTAGCGCGTATTACACGCTACGCGCGCTAAAACATTGGTTTCCATATGTTGCAGCACACCTTTATTTACTTTGCACTTCGTGCGCACGTTTTCCTCGCGTGCCTACGCGTACAATTTTTCTGTATAGCATGACTCGCTCATTTCATATACAGAAGAAGGGTTAACCCCGAGACGTTAAGTAAACCAGCTACCATTTGACTCTTTCAAGAGCCTTTTTTGCCGCCTTATATTTAACATCATATGAGTTTTTTTTTTGAGAGGCATTCTTGAACCTCCTTGCAGTCGTTAACCAGTTTGTTTTCTCTTCTTTTTTTCTTTATTAGGAATCCAAATCTGAGCTCAACCTCTTCTCCAGAATAAGATGATATTAACTCAAGAACCGAAATTTTTAGAACTTTAGACCATTTAATTATGTTAGAGGATGTACAAGAAACGTTTACACTTGTATTGAACCACAAGAGACCGTGCGGTACAAATGCAAAGCTGTCTTATAAACCAAAGAAAAGTTGAGATAGTAGTTACAAAATACAACAAATTAAGTGGTCAAGTGATCTTTAGGTTCCTCATAGAGGCCTTAACAGAATTACAACCCTTATCCTCATATTTGCCAGAAACTGTATATGAAGGAACCAAATGTCAATCACTGTTTTAATTAAAAGATTACAAGGAAAGTAGCGTTTAATTTTAACGCTGGTGAGAATTTGACACCGCTTTTGGGGGCAAACAGAAATAAAGCATAATGTTACTAATATTTGCGTTCGATTTGAACCCGCTATATGATGCCCGAAATCGAGATTTATAGTAGTATTTAATTTTAGTTAACTATTTCATGTTACTGTACTCAGGTTTGTACGGTAACGTTTGTACTTTGTATATATTTTGCACTACCGTAACTAGTGCTTGCATCTTTGACGCTCTGGCAATTAGATGTACGAACTACTGCGAATATCAGCTGAGTAAGGCGGCGCAACAGGTATTTGGTCACGACGATTTGGACGTGAATTGCGTTGTTGTCACGGGCAACTTTCGTCGTTTCCATTGGTAACAATACCGTCACCTGCGCAGTTTCGCCAGTTCTGCTGCCGATGACGTCAAAGGTCGACAGGTTGCCACTGGAAACGGAGCCAGTTGCCTGTGACAACAACACAACGTAAACGTTAAAACCTGGTCACCAAACTAATCGTCGCGCCTTACACAATGGATAATCGTAGTAGATTTTAACTGAGAATCCTGCCTTCGTACTCGGACTCCGTGACAGTCACACACAGGGGGATCGCTGACCACCTTTAATGGCCTTAGGTTGTCAACATACTTGTTTTTTTGATGTCTCGATACAATGCATCTTGAATTAACCGACGAGTCTATCAAGTGACAGATTCGCGACAAGTCAACATTTCGGGATGTGACTTAATGCAACAGTATTGCATAGAAGAACAAACCTTTTTGTAAAGCAAAGTTAGCTAACAGGTCGAAATGTGTGAACGAGAGAGAATAAAATGATAAAACGTAAGTCTGATTCATTATCATCATAATCGTCTCTATAACAACATTCTCGATCGTGATTGGTTCTCCGCGCGCGACCACCTGGGTGTCCAATTACAGGTACGTATCCCATTTGAACTTGTTGTAATTGAATACCCAAGTGATTTTCAGATGTTTTCGCTCAGAAGAACTTCCCAAAAGACATTTTTAATTCCAAAATTTGTTATAGATGCGTTTAATTAGTAATTGGACCTCGTATCGTACAATTTAGGGAGTAATCTTGCTCGTATTTTGAAATCGTATTTTGAAATAAATTGAAATTATTTGCACAATTACTCCCTGAAATGTGCTCCTCTTGGTCCAGTTACTATAACCTATCATCATCATCATCATCATCATTTATTAAACGAAGGAATAAATGTATTCATTACACTAATTGTTTTCCTCGGAGCCGTGGAGGGCTGCTGACGCTACTGCTTCTCCGTAATTACATTCTTATCTTAAATTTAACACTACTAACATTAAACTACTTATTACATTAAAAACTACTAAAAATTTAAACGCGATCTT